>JAOTOM010003437.1:0-135000 GCA_034440615.1 Ashinkailepas kermadecensis
ATGGCGCCTCCCATGACACTCACCTAGCCGCCGTACGCTGCAGGGCAGTATTATGGCGTCTCCCCATGACACTCACCTAGCCACCGTACGCTGCAGGGCAGTACTATGGCGCCTCCCCATGACACTCACCTAGCCGCCGTACGCTGCAGGGCAGTATTATGGCGTCTCCCCATGACACTCACCTAGCCGTCGTACGCTGCAGGGCAGTATTATGGCGTCTCCCCATGACACTCACCTAGCCGCCGTACACTGCAGGGCAGCACTATGGCGCCTCCCCATGACACTCACCTAGCCGCCGTACGCTGCAGGGCAGTATTATGGCGTCTCCCCATGACACTCACCTAGCCGTCGTACGCTGCAGGGCAGTATTATGGCGTCTCCCCATGACACTCACTTAGCCGCCGTACACTGCAGGGCAGCACTATGGCGTCTCCCCATGACACTCACCTAGCCGCCGTACACTGCAGGGCAGCACTATGGCGCCTCCCCATGACACTCACCTAGCCGCCGTACACTGCAGGGCAGTACTATGGCGCCTCCCCATGACACTCACCTAGCCGCCGTACACTGCAGGGCAGTACTATGGCGCCTCCCCATGACACTCACCTAGCCGCCGTACGCTGCAGGGCAGTATTATGGTGCCGCCTCAGGGCACTCACCTAGCCGCCGTACGCTGCAGGGCAGTACTATGGCGCCTCCCCATGACACTCACCTAGCCGCCGTACGCTGCAGGGCAGTACTATGGTGCCTCCCCATGACACTCACCTAGCCGCCGTACGCTGCAGGGCAGTACTATGGCGCCTCCCCATGACACTCACCTAGCCGCCGTACGCTGCAGGGCAGTATTATGGCGTCTCCCCATGACACTCACCTAGCCGCCGTACGCTGCAGGGCAGTACTATGGCGCCGCCCCATGACACTCACCTAGCCGCCGTACGCTGCAGGGCAGTATTATGGCGTCTCCCCATGACACTCACCTAGCCGCCGTACACTGCAGGGCAGTACTATGGCGCCTCCCCATGACACTCACCTAGCCGCCGTACGCTGCAGGGCAGTACTATGGCGCCTCCCCATGACACTCACCTAGCCGCCGTACGCTGCAGGGCAGTACTATGGCGCCTCCCCATGACACTCACCTAGCCACCGTACGCTGCAGGGCAGTACTATGGCGCCTCCCCATGACACTCACCTAGCCACCGTACGCTGCAGGGCAGTACTATGGCGCCTCCCCATGACACTCACCTAGCCGCCGTACGCTGCAGGGCAGTATTATGGCGTCTCCCCACGACACTCACCTAGCCACCGTACACTGCAGGGCAGTACTATGGTGCCTCCCCATGACACTCACCTAGCCGCCGTACGCTGCAGGGCAGTACTATGGCGCCTCCCCATGACACTCACCTAGCCGCCGTACGCTGCAGGGCAGTACTATGGCGCCTCCCCATGACACTCACCTAGCCACCGTACGCTGCAGGGCAGTATTATGGCGCCTCCCCATGACACTCACCTAGCCGTCGTACGCTGCAGGGCAGTACTATGGCGCCTCCCCATGACACTCACCTAGCCGCCGTACGCTGCAGGGCAGTACTATGGCGCCGCCCCATGACACTCACCTAGCCGCCGTACGCTGCAGGGCAGTATTATGGCGCCTCCCCATGACACTCACCTAGCCGCCGTACACTGCAGGGCAGTACTATGGCGCCTCCCCATGACACTCACCTAGCCGTCGTACGCTGCAGGGCAGTATTATGGCGTCTCCCCATGACACTCACCCAGCCGTCGTACGCTGCAGGGCAGTACTATGGCGTCTCCCCATGACACTCACCTAGCCGCCGTACGCTGCAGGGCAGTACTATGGCGCCTTCCCAGGGAACTCACCTAGCCGTCGTACGCTGCAGGGCAGTACTATGGCGCCTGTCCAGGGAACTCACCTAGCCACCGTACACTGCAGGGCAGTACTATGGCGCCTCCCCATGACACTCACCTAGCCGTCGTACGCTGCAGGGCAGTACTATGGCGCCTGTCCAGGGAACTCACCTAGCCGCCGTACACTGCAGGGCAGTATTATGGCGTCTCCCCATGACACTCACCTAGCCGCCGTACGCTGCAGGGCAGTATTATGGCGTCTCCCCATGACACTCACCTAGCCACCGTACGCTGCAGGGCAGTACTATGGCGCCTCCCCATGACACTCACCTAGCCGTCGTACGCTGCAGGGCAGTATTATGGCGTCTCCCCATGACACTCACCTAGCCGTCGTACGCTGCAGGGCAGTACTATGGCGTCTCCCCATGACACTCACCTAGCCGCCGTACGCTGCAGGGCAGTACTATGGCGCCTTCCCAGGGAACTCACCTAGCCGTCGTACGCTGCAGGGCAGTACTATGGCGCCTGTCCAGGGAACTCACCTAGCCGCCGTACACTGCAGGGCAGTATTATGGCGTCTCCCCATGACACTCACCTAGCCGCCGTACGCTGCAGGGCAGTATTATGGCGTCTCCCCATGACACTCACCTAGCCGTCGTACGCTGCAGGGCAGTACTATGGCGTCTCCCCATGACACTCACCTAGCCACCGTACGCTGCAGGGCAGTACTATGGCGCCTCCCCATGACACTCACCTAGCCGTCGTACGCTGCAGGGCAGTATTATGGCGTCTCCCCATGACACTCACCTAGCCGTCGTACGCTGCAGGGCAGTACTATGGCGCCTCCCCATGACACTCACCTAGCCACCGTACACTGCAGGGCAGTATTATGGCGTCTCCCCATGACACTCACCTAGCCACCGTACACTGCAGGGCAGTATTATGGCGCCTCCCCATGACACTCACCTAGCCGCCGTACGCTGCAGGGCAGTACTATGGCGTCTCCCCATGACACTCACCTAGCCGCCGTACGCTGCAGGGCAGTACTATGGCGCCTTCCCAGGGAACTCACCTAGCCGTCGTACGCTGCAGGGCAGTACTATGGCGCCTGTCCAGGGAACTCACCTAGCCGCCGTACGCTGCAGGGCAGTACTATGGCGCCTCCCCATGACACTCACCTAGCCGTCGTACGCTGCAGGGCAGTACTATGGCGCCTCCCAGGAACTCACCTAGCCGCCGTACACTGCAGGGCAGTATTATGGCGTCTCCCCATGACACTCACCTAGCCGCCGTACGCTGCAGGGCAGTACTATGGCGCCTCCCCATGACACTCACCTAGCCGCCGTACGCTGCAGGGCAGTACTATGGCGCCTCCCCATGACACTCACCTAGCCGCCGTACGCTGCAGGGCAGTATTATGGTACCGCCTCAGGGCACTCACCTAGCCGCCGTACGCTGCAGGGCAGTATTATGGTACCGCCTCAGGGCACTCACCTAGCCGCCGTACGCTGCAGGGCAGCACTATGGTGCCGCCCTTCTTTGCCGTGTGAGCTCCCGACACTGACGTGAAGCTGACTCCTTTCGAGCCGAAGACCGAGTCGGAATCGTCAAACCCATAGGCGTCGCCGACGGCGCCGGCTGCCGACAAACATGTTCGAGTACAATTAGACAACAGGTCCGCGAGGCAGGGCGGCCACTTGTGTTCCAGAGCTGCGGCGGCTGACAATCTCATACCACATCAAGTTGCGATCACCGACACGCATGGGCTGATCGTTCGTGATGCAGCGTGCAGGATACATACATGAAGGCACCATTTGGCGATACATACATCAAGGCACCATTTGGCGTTTTTTTCAGCCGTACCAGCAAGAACCATACGGCTGAAAAGGAGTCGAGCCTACCGCATGCCAAAGCAGCGTCCCGACTAACCGAACAATGTGAACGGCAAACGGAGGTAGGGATACGCTAGTAGCATGTTCGCTCAGCGCAACAGTTGTTAGCGTAGACTTAGCCAGACTGGATCAACCTACCCACTGAGAGATACAAAAATTACTCTCTTACCCTCTATGGAGTGCAGCAGATGGACCTGATAGCGTGCAACTCCTTGGCAGCACAGCCCTGTCGAGAACATTAGCAGTCCCCACTGTGTTAAAATGGATGTTTCATGTAAATGAGGATGCTTCCCAAAATTGCATGTATTAACTTGGAAAAAGTGTAGCAGGGGTCGATCCAGAAATATTCAGGGGGTGGGAGCACCTGTCTGGAGTAGCACCATTTCATCGTAGAGCCATCACTGGGAAGGTCCCCGGAGCGACGCATTCGACAGGAGAACTGGGGAACCGGGGGAGGGGTACACTCAAGCATGCTGAAGTGGAGCCTTTCGTCTCAGGGGCCGCCTTTTCCTCTGATAGAGGAGCCTTTGACTGAGAAATCCCTGGAGCGGAAGGTGGGTGGGTGTACTCGAGCCTTCATAGAGGGGAGCCACCTTTCTAGGCAGAGAGGATACAAGTCTCCACTGCACCCCCATCCCCATATCCGCCTCTGATTAGAAGATATTTGGAGATATCACTTCGTGTTGTGATAGCAACAGTGCGGAGAAACAACATATCGTATAGTATTTTTACCGTAGGTCATTCTAAAATCTGATTGGTCGGATACCAGGGAAACGAAAGCTGATTGGTACGATGATTGAGATGGGACACCCTATTGAAGAAAGTGATGGTCCGTTCAACCTTTCGAGTTGTTTGGCCCAAGACAAGATATCCAGAGATAAAACATGTACAAACGTTTTGTTGCAAATTATTTTGTAAAATAATTATTGGTTGTTGATTTTCCAGCTGATGTATCGGAAATTTCATGGACATTTCGCTCAATTTGTATTAATTATGTTTCTTATGACTCGATGCACATGGCTTCATTGCCACACCATCACTCAAAAGCATGCCATTTTTTAAATATGACAATCTGTTCTGCTTTTGGTTTGTCGGGTGATTAGCGAGGGCCGTACAGTGCGTTGTTGCCAGAACGTGCATTTTGAGGAAGTCTCCAATATCTCCTCTGCAAAATTATCGAGGCAGAAGGTCAGGTGTGGCTACCCGAACTGCGCCTTTAATGGCAAGCGCTACACTCTTGCGCGCCACGAAAGGAAAGTACACCCTGGAATGCCTCTCCGCATACTGGACACTGGCTTCGAGCCTAATGGAAGATGTTCAAGTTCGGCACCACTCCCTGAGGTGAGATAACACGTTCTAATAATTTCGCTAACTATGTAGGGATACTATGCACTATGCAGTTATGCCCATTTACCCCCAGGCAAAGGGAGGTGTCCCAGCCTGTGAAAGAAACATTGTCCTTGCCTAATTGTAATCATAATGTGCATAGGAAGGATATTGTACACAAAAGGGAGGTGGTACGATGTTCATTAACCTTTGTACCTATCTTAACCTGTGTTGCTTAATCTCCCTGACCGATTTGTGCAAGGTTTGGTTACATTATCAATCCTGTACCATTTTCGTTCTTTCATTATCTCGTAGCATTCTTTGGAGAGATGGTGCCCCTCCAGAACAAGTGCAGTCTCTGATCAAAGCATCTGGATCAAATACTGATAGGTACCTATTTCACCTCTCCACATGGTTTATAGATCAGTCCCGGTCTGAAGCTTTCCAGAAAGGTTATCAACATATCAAAGCCGATGCTTTTTATGGCACTCAGCCATACTTGTGACTTTGGCTGAAGCACCCTTGAACTCAACTAATGAACTAACCATGCTTCCAGGGCTCAAAAATAGCGTCGTCCTGACGATATCGTCGGCGATCAGGGGCAGACTCACCAGGCCGCAGTGGCGAATAAACAATAATTTTGCTCGTTGCGTCCGTCAGCATTTTAACAATAAAGTATATAATTCGTCGATATACCGATATTTTTTATTCAGCAGCACTGGTGTTTTCCGGATCAAAAGCATAACAAGAGCGTACCGCCAAATATCACGTCCCTCTTATCTACAAAAACAAACATATTTTCTATATACACTTTCTCCATGACGTCAAAATTTCGATGGTCTGCAACTCATGATCCGTGATACTCACAAAAAACATCATAATCGTAATCTAGGCCATCGATAACCACACGGACCTATTTTAGTCAATATCCGAGAGGGTGTACTGAACATGCCCTGGTGATTTGCTCTGGAATCGTCGAATTTGTCGCCACTAATTTTTTCCCTCAAAATCACACGATGACCTTTCCTCGATGATTAGCAAAATAGTCGAAAGTTACTCAGATGGTGTATATTCGAGTACAACCCTTCGTCAAACCACACAAAAAATAAACAATTCCAACTAACTGTCAAATTCTCACTGCCATATTTTATTATCTATGTCGATGTCGTGCCTTGCTAGGCATAGGCTTTTTGATTCCGGAGACGCCTTCAATACGTACAAGACAAGACATACATTTCTACACACTTGCATACATTGTTCACACACGGCGGTGCATACTGTAAAAATATTTATCGAAAGCACTAAAGTTAACTAAAGTAAACTAGTCAATTGGGGGGGGGGGGGGGCTCCTTTCATGCCTATGGCATCTATTTGCTTTTTTGTAAACACCCTGCATTGCTGCACCAGGACGGATAAAAAAACAACAATCCCGAAGCTACCACAATCGGCACACGCACATCTCGTTCCTGGAACATAACATACTTGACATGCACGTTATAAACATACTGTTGATACATGCCTAACGACTAATCGTATCACAATACCGGCCAGGAGGCTGTGTTCAGGTTTAGTTCAGGTTCCAAGAATTTAGGTCAGATTTATGTTCCTTAATGAGTAATGACTCAGCGATCTTCCGATCCACATGGTCTTTCGCTTTGAATAGTATCCGAAGGTCCAAAGGAATTGATGTATGATGATCCTGTGTGTGGGCGTTTCTGAAGTGGTCTCCAAAAGGGGTGTCGGCTGTTTGATTTAACATGTCCCGAATGTGTTCGTTGAATCTGAGTCGGACTGGGCGTTTTGTTCCCCTATGTATGTAGTCCGACACAGCTTGCAAAACATTTTGTATACTACGTTTTTTTGGGTGCAGTCTCCGTTGAAACCAGACATACAGGTGTGGCAACGCAGTCCTCCTGGGCACCTAGGCTTAGTGAAAGCTGAATGAATCAAAGAAGTGCGCAATTTGGTGTCGTTTTTCCAAGCTTTTTTTGCTTTTAGGCCAGACTTTCTCACTGTTTCCTTTACTTTACAAAGTATTTTCATCGGTGTAGGGCAGAAGTAAAAAGCCATCATCTTGATCATGCCATGTGCGTCGATGCCTGGAAACCCTAGTGTGCTGGCGGTTTTTGCTTTCTTTCACTTCCCGCACAAGCCTAGATAGTAATTTTCTGGGGTAACCGTTGTCCAAAAGTAAAGTCCAGATGCTGTTAATGCTCCGTTTTTCTTTCTCTGAATTGGAAGAGTTGTTAATGGCCGTGTGGAAGCTGTTCCTAGCGATGTTATGCTTGGTGGAGGTGGGATGTGCAGAGGTGTAATGTAAAATAATGCCAGAGTTGGTCGGTTTGATGTAAACTTCGAACTCTAATTTAGTGCGCCCTTCAGCATTTTCGACGTTGACCAAAGTATCTAGGAAGGGTACGCCGGCGCCACCCCTGAGTGCTCCATAGTGAACTTGATGTTCGGGTGTTGTGAATTCAGAATTTCTAGGAATCCTACCAGGGCCTGCTCTCCGTGTGTCCATAGTCCTGCGTAGTCATCAATGTATCTAAATAGGAACTTCGGCTTTCCTGCGACATTGTCCAAAACATTTTGCTCCAGCCTGTCCAAAAAAAATGATAGCTAGTGCAGGTGCACACGGGTTTCCCATTGCTAATCCCTGTTTTTGCCTGTAGAAGCCGTCACCGAAAGAGAAAACGTTGTCATTAAAACACTGAAAGTAGGGTGCATACGTTTTTTTTGGTGAAGCCGAGCGGACTGCTTTTCGTTTCGTGACTCTACTTGAATTAGCGGCGAACTGGTGGGGGAGTGACCGTCCTCATCTGTTCTCCACATTACTTGAAAACACAATATTTGGCCTTCATACAAAATCGATCAATCACATCACTTACTTAACATGATCTGAATCTATGTATCCAGAATTGGCATAGGATGTATTACTTATATTTCTAACCAGGAAGGGACATACGGGTGGTTGGACACACACAGGCATGACGTATAGTTTAGTCACAAGTTACAATTGATGATATTGTATTGGATTTTATCAAAATTAGCAATTTGGCCCCATCTAGAAATACAAATATTGCGTGTCAATTAAAATATTATTTGAGGGACTTCTTCGCTCGCTGTATCACTTTATTTGGCATCGTATCTTATTTGGAGAATGGTCGCAACGAGCTCTGCACTGGTGAAGGTGGCAAGACACTGTGCACGGCTAAGGGTTGGCCTACGAGCTTGCAAACCTCCCATTAGAACATTCACCAAGCTTTAAAATGATCTCTTCACGACGAAAGTGTCGTAGTCATTGGCATCATCAAAAGAATATTTGCGCTGCGCATAATCTGAACTTTTTTTCTCCACAATTGCAATATAACGGCAACTTTGACATACCGCTCATCGAAGACGGGTTCAGAAATTCCATGTCGCACTATTATCAGCAGAAATGGCGTTACTTTCATTCGAACCTATGATGCGCCAAGGTATTTAGGTCCATGTGTTTTCTGGTCTAATCGTAAGTTCTGACATCTGACATCTGACACCTGTCATCTGACTTGTGACATCTGACAGCTGACATCGGACATCTGACATCTGGCGTCCAATATCTGCTGTCAAATAACTTGAAGCCAACCTCATAGGCGTTTGACAGTCCGAAGTAATGTCTTCAAATTGTCGACATATTATCGGTAACTGAATCTGTAACTGTAATATGCCTTTCAGGGCTACAAAGCTCATACGCTTGGATCACGGGTAGCAGTTTGATTTCTGGACAGGGCCAGCGGGAAGGGAGGGGCTGACAAATATGCCCAGCCGGAGTGACTAAGTGCCTCGGTGATCGCCCGAGATAATGGTACAATTCATCATGGGAAGCTTGCACCCACGCTGAATATATCGATTGGAACAGATTCTGGGCCTTGGTTTGTTCGCCGATCGTGCTTGACGTTAGTTTTCCTTCGTCTGTTGCTACGGAATATAGTTAGTCACTGATTGGATTATAGTTCGTTAAACTCGTAAGCAAGCGAGCGGAGCAGCACGTTTTCCGCGTCTAATGTTATGTTATTGTGCACTAATTAACGAAATGCAGATAGCTGGAACAGAGTTGCCAATGATAACGAATCAGCTGTTGCGATGCTAGAATAAGAACGGCACCTTTTGTTATTCGTGCCATATATAAAATCATTTTGTACTCATATGTTTGCATAGCTTCAATATCCATTCACATTGCGCACAGCTGTGCAAATGGTTGGTGTCGTGAAGTAAGGCAGACGACGTCTGATAAACCAGATGGCGTTCAACAAACTAGCTACGGCGGTAGCGTGTACACCTGTCACATCCCATAGTGTCCTCCTATAAGGTTCGGTGTTTCACGCAGTTCATGTTTCATGCCTGTGAGATGGGCATAATTTGACGTATCACGATACGCCTCTTCGACATTATTTCTTGTGCTGGATACGTCTTGTGTCCCCTTTTACATATTGGGCATTGGCAAGTCAATTGCAAAGCCTCATCTGTTTATCAGATATGCTAACAATCAGATATGCTAACAATAGCTGCGCCCTCCGGGGCGCAGCTGGCTTTGGTACAAATTCATGCTGTCGGGATGTGCATAGCTATGCATTTCAGACAAAATTGTACGTTAACATGCGATTAAGTTGCAGTCACCTTAGTGACCGGAATAAAGGCGCCGCACAATTGTCATTATATAATCGTTTGCTTTGATAGGGTCCCAAGTGATGAAGTGATGTTTGATGCTGGTACCCATACCAGTAACTGATTCAGTGTCTTCAGTGCGAGTTGCGTGATCGCTCACAAGTACGCCAGCTGCCCAGCCGACCAGCTCACCGTCAGCCACCCTGCCGACCACCACCTGCCCAGCCGACCACCTCACCGTCAGCCACCCTGCCGACCACCACCTGCCCAGCCGACCACCTCACCGTCAGCCACCCTGCCGACCACCACCTGCCCATCCGACCACCTCACCGTCAGCCACCCTGCCGACCACCACCTGCCCAGCCGACCACCTCACCGTCAGCCACCCTGCCGACCACCAGCTGCCCAGCCGACCACCTCACCGTCAGCCACCCTGCCGACCACCACCTGCCCAGCCGACCACCTCACCGTCAGCCACCCTGCCGACCACCACCTGCCCAGCCGACCACCTCACCGTCAGCCACCCTGCCGACCACCACCTGCCCAGGCGGCCACCTCACAGTCAGCCACCCTACCGCTCACATAGGCGACAGACTGGTCAGTCTCTTCACCTCTGTGGCTACCGCCGCGGTCAGGTGACAGTTTATATTAACTCATTGTTCTGGAATAAATTGTTCTGGCTTGAGGTTCCAAGATCTCGTTTATTTGGTTCCAGCACATGCGCGATGTTGACAACCTGAATCTGGCCTGTTCCAATTTGTTTGCGTGCAGGTAATGGCAAGCGATGTAACCGAGAGAAGGCACGGATGCTTCGTTTATCTGTGCAACATTCAATTTAACATGATGGTATGCAATATGTTTTCCAGTGTATTTCTGTAGGTTGTTGAGGTCTGGATAGGCCTAAGAGCGCAGCACCGCTGTAGGCCAGGCTCGAATCCGGCCAGCTTCCGATGTTTTCAGCAAATACTGTCCCCGTGTTTGCGCTAGTATTGAACGTGAACTCACTCAGGTGGATCATTTTACCAGGTGTGTATCTGTCCTGGCGTTGAAGAATAACAGATGCCAGTAAAATATGTCAGCACGGGCGCTGGACAAGCAAGGGCAAGTGTTCAAAGCGCAGTCAAATGTAGCTCCATACGTATCAACCATGGGGACATTGCCATTCGTGTATTCTTCAGCCTTATGTCTTGAAACATATATGAGGAGCCGGAGTAACCTCAGATGTTGTGCATTTACCAAACTGCATCACTAAATCGCCAAGCTGCATCACTAAAGGCATCGTTGAAGCGCTTCGTTTTCGAATCCATGAGGGCACATCCCTCATTGGATTCGAAAACGAAGCCTCCGTATCACAACCACGGCTCGGTGCCAACTGCTATCACCAGCAGGCCAACAATCAGCTGTGGTACGAAGCCCATGGCAAGCTGTGCGGGTGCTGGATATGCCGATACAAAACCGTTTTTTTAACAGACTGTCCGTAAGTACCGGGACATATTGTGATGAATCCGGTTAAAATCAAAAGGGAAATATACACGTTGGATTGTGAGTGACATAAAAACAGAACTTTGAGCGATGCACCGGGACAAGGAAAATGACTCAAACAGTTTGAAAGCAGAAAAATAAACTTTCAGATGGTCGGGTTTCTCATATGAAGGTTCTGGCGCATGCACTGGACTAAATCCGCTCAGACTTCGAGCTCGTTGGTAATTAGGTGATCATTTAACGGCAGTTAAAGTTTCAGCCGTCTGAGCATTTGGTGAAGCGAATTTCAGAGGAGCCACAGAAGCAAATCGTTATCCACCCGCTGTCGTGGCTAATAATCGATTGAACCTTTCCCGAAGAAAAAGAAACCGAAGGATCGAAGGCGTGCTAATACCCAACCACCCCGAGCGACGCTCAGTGCGGTAAATTTCGGCCCACCAAAATGTGAGAGTCCCGCCGGCTGACTGTTTGAATCTCGAGGCGGCGGTGGGTGGGCGGCGATGTACGATGTTCGCAACATTGTCCAACAGAAGCCGGACACCCGGACACGACCTGGGCACCGCGGCTCGGTCGGCCGCGGTGCCCAGACCGTGTCGGCCGCTGCCCAGACCGTGTCGGCCGGTGCCCAGGTCGTGTCAGCGGGGCGCGCAGCACCCTCTCAGAGCTGCGACAATGGCCGCGGCAGTGCTAAGTGGGCCATTATTCCAACAGAGCACGATCGACGTCACTGCCGCCGACGTGCTAATGAGCCAGTTCTTCATTTCTTCATTCCAAGACATTTGATATCGCACCCATTGCTGAATGGCCTGTGCGAGCTCAGTCGCTGTGTTGAAGCGGTGGGATGTCACAGCAGTTGATGTGGAGTGGTGGGGTGTCACAGCAGTTGATGTGGAGTGGTGGGGTGTCACAGTCGCGGTGTTAGAGTGGTGGGTGTCACAGTCGCTGTGCTGGAGTGGTGGGATGTCACAGTCGCTGTGTTGGAGTAGTGGGGTGTCACAGTCGCTGTGTTGGAGTAGTGGGGTGTCACAGTCGCTGTGTTGGAGTAGTGGGTGTCATAGTCGCTGTGTTGGAGTAGTGGGGTGTCACAGTCGCTGTGTTGGAGTAGTGGAGTGTCACAGTCGCTGTGTTGGAGTGGTAGGGTGTAACAGTCGCTGTGTCGAAGTGGTGGTATGTCACATCAGTTGATGTTGAGTGGTGGGGTGTCACAGTCACGGTGTTGGAGTGGACTGTGACTCCAACTTCTCCCTCTCTCACACACACTCTCTTTCTCTCTCTCTCTCTCATTCTCTCTCCCTCTCTCTCTCTCTCTCTCTCTCTTTCTCTCTCCCCCTCTCTCTCTCTCTCTCTCTCTCTTTCTCTCTCTCTCCCTCTCTCTCCCTCTCTCCCTCTCTCTCTATCTCACTCTTTCTCTCTCTTTCATTCTATCTCCTTCAGCGTGCAGCTCTCTGTTTTCATCTATCCACCTGATCACATGTGCCCGGAGATCGAAGAGGTCAAGCTCCGCTCATGTAGTTTTAATTCCCGATTAGACTTCCTTCGCTTCCACCGAAATCCGCTGTGTGACTTGAGGAAATCCTTGTGTTAGAAGTACGTGTATGTTCCAATTTTGATCTGACAGCGGGCTACACCATCCCATCGCTCATAGCAAACAAAAACATCGGAAGTGACTGGTCCCAGGCTCGCGACAGCAGTTTAAATGGCGGCCGTCGGGTTTTTGTGCACGTCACCATTTCAGTGGCGCCAGTGAAGAATAAATAACAGGGAACTGGACAAGGCCAGGAAAATGGCAGCAGACATGACGCCAACGCGCCACCCAGAATGACTACAAAACATTGTCGCAAAACAACCCACTAAACAACAATTACTGCGGAAACTTTGTCGCCAAGACAGCATAGTTTGTTAATGCGCCGACCTGGTTGTTGTTCCCTTCCCTTGTTCTGACATGACAGGATTCGGGTCCTACGGTCCTAAGCGGCGGATAAAGCTGGGGACTGGACGCGCCGGCGGCTGTGTCGGTACATTGATGGCACGCTGAACTTTCCGCTTAAGTTGTGCAGTTGAACTATAATTATAAATTGGGATGTGAATTAGGGTGAAACAACATAGAAAGGTTATCCAGCAAGGTTATTCAGGGAGAGGTTATCCAACGAGGTTACCCAGAGAGACGATCCAGCGAGGTTATTCAGGGAGAGGTTATCCATGGAGAGGTTATCTAGGGAGAGGTCATCCAGTGAGAGGTTATCCAGAGAGAGGTCATCCAGGGAAAAATGATACAGAGAGAGTTTATCCCAGGAGAGGTTACCCAGCGAGGTTATCCGGGGAGAGGTTATCCAGCGATGTTATCCAGGAGAGGTTATCCAGCTAGGTTACCCAGGGAGAGGTTATACAGGGAGATGTAAGCCCGGGAGAAGTCATCCATAGAGCTTAATCAGGGAGAGGTTATGCAGCGAGGTTATCCATGGAGAGGTTATCCAGCGAGGTTATCCAGGAGAGGTTATCCAGCTATGTTACCCAGGGAGAGGTTATACAGAGAGAGGTAAGCCCGAGAGAAGTCATCCATAGAGCTTAATCAGGGAGAGGTTATGCAGCGAGGTTATCCATGGAGAGGTTATCCAGCGAGGTTATCCAGGGAGAGGTTATCCAGCGAGGTTATTGACATATGTTGGGAGGTATGTTCCAGCGAGCTTATTGACAGATGTTGGGAGGTATGTTCCAGCGAGCTTATTGACAGATGTTGGGAGGTATGTTCCAGCGAGCTTATTGACAGATGTTGGGAGGTATGTTCCAGCGAACTTGTTGGCAGATATTGGGAGGTATATTCCAGCGAGCTTTTTGGCAGATATTGGGAGGTATATTCCAGCGACTTTATTGGCAGATATTGGGAGGTATATTCCAGCGAGCTTATTGGCAGATATTGTGAAGTGTGCTCCAGCGCCGCTTATTGGTAGGTATTTGGATATATGATCCAGCTAGCTTATTGGTAGATACTGGGCAATACGTTCCAGCGAGCTTATTGCCAGGCATGGCGGGATGTTCCAGCAAGCTTATTGGCAGATATTGGGAGGTATGTTCCAGCGAGCTTATTGACAGATATTGGGAGGGGGGGGGGGGGATTTCCAGCGAGCTCGCCATATTGTACGGGAGCAGAATCAGCCAATCGCCCATACGCACCACAATTGATCGAAAACTTATCACCACGCATCCAAAGATATTAAAATTAAACTACCTGGACATATTAATCGTAGTAAAACTGACAAAAGTGCAATTTCAGCAAAGTGGATCAACATACGCAGTGAAATAACAGGTATGTTAGTCAACTGATATAACTTGGCGGATAAGCCAGTTGATCCGTACATACCCTGCCACCATTTGGGCACACGGCGCGGGGAAGTACGCCGTTTCTTGGTGGTCGCGAGAAGACCTCTTGGGGTTGACAACTCGCCTTCACTCCCCAGATGTTGAGCAGTATTATGCGTTAACAAAATGTACACTGTGCTTGTTGGATGTTGATGGATATGCTAACGATTATGTGTGGGCATTATTGAAAGCTTGAGATGGCTCAGCCCGCTCCCATCACGGCACATTTTACTGCGGTTGGCGTAACACAGGCTGCTGTCGCTCTGTCGGTGCGCCAGAGGGCTTTCGGTTTGACTGGAGCAATGCCATTAAATACAAACGCCTCATCTCGACTCGGCGCTGCACTCCAGAATATGTCCAGGTAATGGAACGTCCGTCCGGTTGAGAAGAACGGCCGGCAGCCATTGCGCCGCCTGTGGCCAATCTCTGCCGGCTAATTCCGCCGCCTCAGCCGGCCGCGAGTCGGCACGAACTTCTGACCCGGCCTCAATAGCGGCTGATTGGGAATATCGGACCGGCCGACCGGACACAATTCGCAGCCGCTCGGTGCAGCGCCGGTGCACTCGGCCAGCGGCTCGTTCTGTGGGGAGATGCACGGCCTGTCAGTGACGGACCATCAGCTGACGTGCCTTACGTTAGTGGCCGGCGTGGCGCAGGCCGCCAGCCTCGTGCGGACAACTTTGCCCACTCGTCCGACAGGCATGGGACCACCGCCTTCCCTCCAGCGGAGGAAAGGCCCCGGTCAATGGGTTCAGAGGAGCGCCGTTAGTTGCCAAAATGGTCAGCTGCATCGGAAACGGGGCCGAGGTACAGTCCACAGCAAAAGTAATGGTATCATATACTGAGCGACGTGAAACAGCCTTGTGTCTCGGGAAATGTATGGAATGCCATAGGGATAGTTGCTACGACGTCGCGCATGACACTTTTGCGTGGTTGTATAATGGATGCTCTGGATGGATGCTTATGCTCTCGTAGTTTTTGTGCAATTCAATAAAACGTGTTTTTTTGCTACGTCGGCAACGCTCGAGTGGTTTTCGCCCGTCCGCTCTGCGCTCGATGCCCCGCCTGGCTCCGCCCACCTGCGGGTTTCGTCATATGGTATGGTATCCTGTGTAGAGGCTACTGTAACGAAGCCCACTTTGGACCCCTTCTTCAAATGCGTTTGGCAGCCCAATCACGGTTGCCGTGCCGACGCCGGGCCTCGCTGACGCAGCAGTTGACGCCTCGAGCCCTGACGGTGCGGTGTTTGTGATGCCCGGTCGACATCGGTTCCCACACGGCGTGAGGGTGGGGTGAGGCTGTGTCACTGCGACATGTCCCAGTCGGATGCCATGATTGCGTCACCCGTGCCACCATTGTGCCATGCGGTACACGCAGGGCAGGGGGCTGGTCTGAGTGCGATGACCGGGCCGCTCCCTTCGCGGTGTGGTGCAGTAGGTGTTGCCGACCCGACCAACGACAGGCCAGGACGTTGGCCGATGGCCGCGGCCCTGTGAGGACTGGTAACCCTACGTGCGTGCGGCTGGCCCAGACGCGGCTGGCTGGACGGCCGACGAGGTTTGATGTAGCTGCGGGGTAGAGGTGAGCGATCCGCTCGGTTGGACGGTGGTACGTCGTTGTACGTCATGTGTCTGGTGATTTAAAGGCGCGCACTAAAATTGGAATGAGCTGGTGTTTACCTTTGTAGAAACTGTTCAAACTGTTGTTCAAGTCGTATTGGTTAATCATCAGTCCGGTCAATACAAGGGCAGTGAAGGCTGTTGGTTTCAGGAACGGCTCTTGGATTTCAGAACTTGGTGGTTTGGAGGAGCCACTGGAATTGAGAACCAGGTATCGTAGAAGCGAGGAAAACCCGAGACTATCACAGTCAGGTAACTGATAATTTGCCTACACTACATTGCGATGTGATCCGTGCGTGACGACTCGCTGGTTAGACTTGCTGGGTATTTCAGCCAGGGAATGGCTTGCTGTGCGTGATGTGATGCAGTTTGTTTCACGCTTCCTGCCGTCGCGTCGAATAATGCGCTTCCCAGTGCATTGATGATGCCACCAGAAGTGAGAGCTGTTTTAACCCGCCCCTGGTCCGTCACATACCACGAATGCTGGCCTGCAGGTTTATAGCGGGAATGTCAGCATATTATTATCTCGGGGTAGGCGCTGCTGCAGCCAAAGCTGGGTAGACCAGCTTAAATTGTACGCATAACCGTCCCCGCATCTGCTAAGAGCCTTGTGCGACACACTGACATAGGGACGTGCCTATGCATTGTGTAAAATGGGTATGACTAAGCTGGCCAAACCCAACTAGGCTGATCCCAAGGGTGGGGGGGGAGATCTGCAACATATATTATACGTGAAGATTATATCTCTTCCTCGCACCAAAGTATCTTACATACTAGGTAATGTAGCAACCGCGCAAAAGCATTGGATTTGATTGAATTGGATTGGGTATTGGACAGGGTTTTGCCGCTAGCATATTGGGCTGTGGTATAGAAACAAAGAAACATGCAGATTTTATTTGCATAGCGGTTATTTACCCCATTATAGACATTAAAAGGCAATATTTGTTGTAAGCACATTGGTTGCTAGGTTACACCTATCTAACTTTGACGTCAAATCAGTACCATCAAAAAGATGTACAAAATCACAGATATCGCGTTTACATCGTCTATGATTTTACTTTTGAGAATCGATATTTCCTCACTCTTCGCAAGCTTATTTATGCGTATTTCTAACTATCTCACTTTGAAGCCATCAGTGTGGTGGACTCATTTATGGCGTTTGGAGGGAAATGCAGTGTTTTGAGATGACGTCACAAGCGCGTGCAGTCGCCATGATGGGAAACGACAGCGCCACAGAAAAAAGACTCCGCCGATGATCCGTATGATGGTGGAATGATGGTGGAGGTGCGTTATATAGATCACTTCTGACATCATATTTCGATAAAGTTAGGACCCGATTCCTGACAAGATTGTGAATTTTTGTGACGCTTTTAGTCGTTCGAACAAATTAAATTTGGAGAAATATGCAAGATTCTTCCGCTTTTGCGACTGTAATCACAGGGTGGGATGCAGTGGGATAACAACAACTGAAAGTCAAGCAAGGAGCATCAGGAAAAATCGCTGGTGGTTATCTAGCGAAAGGACCTGACTAAGGACAATATTGACAAGGCTAGTGTGCTGGGTCGGATACAGGAAGCTCTGGGGGAATGTGTGCCCCGTCTGGAAAGCTGGCACCACGCTGACCGGAAAATGGTGCCCATCCGGGGAATTCGAGCGCACCCCCTTGCTAAGCCGATTTTTTAGCCAAAGCCTCCAGCCCCTTTAGTACGCTGGAGTGAGCCCGTTCCCTGCCCTCTCCCCTCTCAACGAGATGTCAGCCGATGGCACCCTTTCAGAACCTTTCTCAGTTGCGTCACTCCGAGGAAATGACGCCCCGTCCAGACGAGTGCCTGCCAAACAAACTGACGCCCCGTCCAGACGAGTGCCTGCCAAACAAACTGACGCCCCGTCCAGACGAGTGCCTGCCAAACAAACTGCTGGATCTGCCCCGGAGGGTGCGTAATGATCATTTTAGAACGATATGATAGTTTTGATTACCTACCTACCCACCTACCTACCACTAGCTGATCAAGGGAGACAGCAACTGGGGCACGTGCCACTCCGGCTCATCGAGATGTGACGTACCTCTTCGACGCTCGAATGCACCGTTCCCCCTCAATGCAATTTTCGCCGCAGATGGTGCCCCTCAAACCAGGAAAGGGAAAAGGGCTCCCATGCAGAATGTGAAGTGCCCCCCCTCCCCCCACCCCCCAGACAAGCGCCTTTCCTCGTTAAAAATTGTGGAACAGCCCCTGCCACCTACCTACCTGGGGGTCATCCATATGTAATATAATCATGCAACGGGAGGGGCTGAGGCCTATCATTGCACCATGTTAAGAGTCCAACAGTGCTATGTTGCTCTCCATAATGAATACTCCTAGAAGCGTAAATATGTTGACAATTTGAAATTCAAAACACAATCTGTCGACAATTAGCAAGAAGCCTAGCTGTCGACGCCAGCCTTCGATCGGCAAGGTGTATATGTTACTGTCAGCAACAATGTCCACCACGGGTATGGCACAGTACACTCAGTGGTGTAGGAACGTCTCAGATGGTGCGGTGCCAGGGTCAACAGCAAGGGCGCACCCGAAAATTTCGCAAAGTAACATGGCAATAACATGGCAGTAACATGGCAGTAACATGGGTAGAGTAGTAACAAACTATCCAAAAGTAACAAACTTTTGGATAGAGAACCCGATAATTTTCATAGTGTGCACACAACTTTCACCGCTTAACAGGAGGGGGTGGGTGGGGAGTGGGGGGTGGGGTGGGGGGGGAGGCCCCCTAGGCGCGCCTATGGTTAACGGCAACATGTACTGTACTGAAAAAGAACCATCATCGCAGTACAAGTACTTTCAAATTATCACTTCTGGCTGGACTTGGAACTCTTTTCACGACTGATGGATTATTTTGTAATAACAGGTTCATCTTCCTGGCGCGAGTGTAGTCCTAGTAATATTACTAATATTACTAGTAATACTACCCACTACTACTACTATGTTAGGTACTATTAGTACTATTGCCTATTACCACTAGTATTACTGTGAACAATATTCAACTTCCGCTATGTGCGTGTGGGTGGGGTCTGCACGCTCATTGTACGCTTATTGGCCTCACTAATAGGTATGTGGTGTGAGCTAGTTTCCATGATTTAGTAGCATACATCTTTATTTAAGATGTCCCGCGTTGTAAATGTTCATCGATGTTGGTAAGGAGAAAGAATAAGCAAGAATGCAGCTTACTTGCTGGCCCATGGCCACAGAAGTCTCATGATTGGTGCTGATGAGGATGAGAAACAGGAAATACGGTTGATCGCTGATTTAAAATGCTGTAATCCTGTGTGTGGCAGACCAAGATTGGCAGGCTGACAGACTGGGGAAAAAAAATGCACGGCATCGTGTCCGTCCTCAGGGCCTTACTAAAACACAAAGGTGATCAGTCACCTGAATCGTCTCTGTAGTACACATCGTGCACCTTATAATATCCGCCATTTGAAACGAAATGATACAACTACATCATGTGGCACCCGGTTGAAACGGAATGTAAACGCTTACTTTGAGAGCCAACAATTCAGTGTAAAATAGCTCACAGGTGACAACACACGGCACCTCATAAAGTCATAGTGTTCAGACTTAAGGGATGAAAGGGTCCATTCGGAATTCAATTCGATGACTAGTTGTCTTCTACCCACGTTTTCTGGTGGTTAAGATATTCAGATGGGAAAGCTTTGATGCTGAGCTTTGATGCACCTCATCTCTTTGGTTAATTCCGCTCTCAGAATTGGCTGCCGAATTGAGGCCCGAGTTAGGTGTTCTCTTTTTGGACCCGTTGCGTTTGTCTTCGTTTACGGTTGTGTTTTAGGGCCCCAGCCAATATTTGTTAGGAATCGGCACCTTTTGGAGCCTGCGGCTATTTTTTCAGAGTTTTGTTGCTTTTTTTGTGCACCGACGATATAGGTATATTTATAGGTATCGGCGCATTTTCGCAAACTCCGACGTGTTTAGACGTGCCCGGCCTATTTGTTTCTTTTCTAGAACCATGTCGCTTTTTAGAACCCCAGCCTGTTTTTGAGGCCCCCCATGCGGTCCCATGGCCCCGGTGTGCTTTGAGGGCACCGTTGTTTTTTTGTTTGTTTTTTAGCTCCAGCTGTGTTTATTTGGAGCTACAACGCACGTTTTAGCTCCATGCCCCTTTTTGTCAGGCTCGATACGCTTTGGAGGGCCCGGTGCATTTTCGGCCTCACGTTGTGCTCTTGGGGTCCCGGTGCATTTTCGGCCCGGGTGCATTTTTCAGTCGGTTCCATCAGGTAGGTGAGCGGGTGTTGTGTGGTGCCGCATGGAGACCCTGTGTGGCGGTGTTGGTGTCGTGCCGCGTGGAGACCCCATGTGGCGGTGTTGGTGTATGGTTCAGGATACCCCTTTGCATTTTTCAGCCTCACGTTGTGCTCTTGGGGTCCCGCTGCGTATATTTGG
Source organism: Ashinkailepas kermadecensis (assembly GCA_034440615.1). Classification (NCBI taxonomy): domain Eukaryota; kingdom Metazoa; phylum Arthropoda; class Thecostraca; family Neolepadidae; genus Ashinkailepas; species Ashinkailepas kermadecensis. The sequence continues at coordinate 20,638 of JAOTOM010003437.1, forward strand.
GTTTCCTCGCGCACATTTGTGGGACTCCAGCACGATATTGGGGTTCCGGTATAATTTATAATTTATGTTTGTCATGTGACCTTCTCAGGTCACATGACAAACATCACTGGCCACTCATCACATCACTCCTCATATCACTCCTCTGTGACCTTGTCAGGTCGCATCACGAGCGCCGAATCCTCTCGGGGGATTCTGTCATTCTGAGAGGTGTTCGGGGGATTCTCGGGGGATTCTGTCATTCTGTCATTCTGAGAGGCGTTCGGTTCTTGAAGATGTTATAATGGGGTGTGAACTTCATTATTGTACTGATGCTACCATAGTAAATGACGGAAATAAGCATTTTTTTATACGTTGGATGCCAGCACCGGTAATACCCGGACATCTCACTCAAAAGGTTGGATATCTGTGTTCTGTGCCCAACTGTGAAAATCCATTGAAATGTGCATTTTTTAACGTCCTATTCCATACTGCAGTTACGTAGTGGATGAATCGTGGCAGTTCTTTTTATGCTTCAATGATCAAAATACATGTAAATGTTGAAGTGTATGGCAGCTAGGACCAATGCCATATATAATGCATACGGCTATGTAATATCTAGGCAAGGAACTTACACTTGCGAATTGCGAATACCTTTCCTTGGTTGTGTCATCTTACTGCTTTCAGCCTGTATAATGTTCTACTGTTGGTAATATTAATGACATTGATGTTAAATATGTCAACATTCACAGAAGCACAGTGAAACTGTAGCATGAATGTATTTTGATACTGCCTGGCACATTATCTGCTTCATAGTCTTTTCATAACATAATATATGGTGTAAACATCCATACATCTGTTGCATTACATCAACTCCTGAACTACCTGCGTTGTTGTAACGTTATGTCCTAGTGTGCATGACTTAAAAAACGAAGTGCTATGGCGTGACATGTTGTGCAACTCTTACTTAGTTATGGATTGCAGGGAGTTTTTCACATATTCAAATGTATGCATGCTGCTTTTTAGAAAATAAGGTCTGAAAAGTGGATGGGCCATACCCCCCCGTTCTTACGCCTATGCTTCAATGTGTTTGTTTCTCCAGTTTTTGTATGCAGTTGGCTAGTTGAAACCAACTCTTCTTATGTGAACTGCACTGATGTAAATATTTGTAGAGATGGTGGATAAATGCTTCGGAATAATGCTTGCTGCTGATGCCGGCCGCTGCTGAATGCCGGATCCCTGGCCTCTGCTTCTGGGAGAGAAAACAGAAATACAACTTCCAAAGAACTTAGAAATCTTGGGAATCTGGAAGTGAGTAGCCCAAATTATGGTATTCGATGGACATCCTGGGAACCCAGGCATGGAGCTGGGCCTCTGAACTGGCAAGGTATCTCCATAGATGGCTTAGTGGGCAGCTTGTTGTACAGCTTTGTATGCCATACCGAGGTTGGAAAACGCATGAGGACGCGTTACGCCAATGCAGACCTGCTTCATGACATGTTGTGAGGTCATGTCAACCAAATGCATGGCGTGGAACGATTGTGCTTACTTCATCTTGTTCGGAAATGGGGATATATAATTCAACCACATGGCGCATGTTTATTTTATGGGCAATACTTGAAACCAACTCTTCATATGTGAATGCTTTCATAAGCATTTCGGGACAATGCATTCTTAGTACTTATTAATGCATTTATTATCGCAAACTGGAATGGGGTGATTAGTGGAACGGAAGTGCAACAACTTGTTAGAACATGGAAATTGGCAATGAATATTGCAGGTAAATATGATAATTACCCTCAGACCTATCGCTTATGCTACTATTTGTCATAGTAGGTGCAGAGCGTCCCCATTTCTTGCGATCGCGCAACATGTGATGAAGCTAATCTATGACTTAACTGCGTTTTCGCTCTATACTTCATTTGAGTTGTGTTTTGTTGTATGCTCTCCGCATACCATATTCGCATAGACGAAGACAAACTCGGCACACCGAGTAATGCTTCCAACACTGGGACCATACATGGCTACCCCTGCGGCCTTGCGTTGTAACCGTCCTCCATTGTTGTCGATCGCCTCTTGCATTCACCTGGGAATGGTGTTCGTCAGGTGCTTGCAACGCATAGGAGTCAGCTGGCTCCAAGCCGCCTGAATTCGTTCCCAGCATTCGTGGTTGGTTACTCGGGCGGTTGGTTACACGAGCGGTTGGTTACACGAGCGGTTAGTTACACGAGCGGTTGGTTACACGAGCGGTTGATTATACGAGCGATTGGTTACACGAGCGGTTGGTTACACGAGCGGTTGGTTACACGAGCGGTTTGTTACACGAGCGGTTGGTTACACGAGCGGTTGGTTGCACGAGCGGTTGGTTACACGAGCGGTTGGTTACACGAGCGGTTGGTTGCACGAGCGGTTGGTTACACGAGCGGTTGGTTACACGAGCGGTTGGTTACACGAGCGGTTTGTTACACGAGCGGTTGGTTGCACGAGCGGTTGGTTACACGAGCGGTTGGTTACACGAGCGGTCTGTTACACGAGCGGTTGGTTACACGAGCGGTTGGTTACACGAGTGGTTGGTTACACGAGCGGTTGGTTACACGAGCGGTTGGTTACACGACCAACATCCTTAGGGTGCTGGTCGTGTAGCCAAGCGTTTTCTGAAATGTCCCGTTTCATTCGTCACAGATGTGCTCTAAACATGTCTCCTACACACAAATAGAATGTCAACTGAATGGGTGAGCGAGCGGATGAGTGAAAGAACAAACAAACAAACAAAATCATAATATGAAGGGAAGCGAAAGGTAAATATACCCGCGTACTTCAAATTACGGCTTGCAACCGTCCGGAAGTTGCTGGAATTAAAGGACGACTAATGGAAACTAACCGATTTGGGACGTCTGTGTTTTTGCTCACAATTTCAAATGAGATAAAGTTTTCCTTTATGGGCCGTCAATTAGTTGCGCATGCAACGATATGTATTGTATTGCAAATTCCTTATCTGTAATAACAGCGTGCCACGTGTTCGCGAACTTTATTTAATTTCGGCCAACCCATGGCGGTTGCATTCCCACTGATGGGGTGAAGATCACCGTTACTAATTGTGTGAGGATTTGCAGTTTCTGTTTTGCTTCTTAAAGGATTAGTGGTTGTTTAAGAGCTAAAAACAAAAGGAATTAACTGGCAAGCGGAACCACCAATACGACGAATCCCCCGAGCCACAGAGAACTTTTCAGAAGCGATATAGGCAGGCAATGCGCAAGTTAACGTAGCATCAGTCTAAGATATGCTTGTTGAATGTTCAAGAACGACTTGAGACATGACATCGAAAGGAAAGAAACACTAAGAATATTATATCTGCTATGAAAGCAAAGAACCATTGCAGGGTGGTTGAGAGCAATAGTAAACAATGTTGGGTGCAACGTTGGTGATCCTACGTTAATTCGCTACCAATCAAACGGGGTTAACTATCATAAAATTGCCAATTTATCGTGCGCTTTGGTGTCATTTGTATAAATAATGTGCACGTTTCATGAATACTACGGCACAACTAGACATTACTATTGCAGCTAATATAGTTCATAGACGTTAAGTTTATAGGTGCTGCTTGGAAATATGCTTCGCATGCGAAACCGTCATTTTTCGCACACGACGTCATCCGGCACGTTTGACTTTGAACAACAATAAATTACAAAATTTGCAATCACTTTTTACTTCTTCAAATGTCGCGGTAGATCCACATATGAGGAACAATACATAACCACATTAGTAAGTTCCTTGGTTTTGGAGGAAATTACAGAGAACCGGAGAAATTGACAGACTCCCCCCCTTACACACACATTCCATTATGCGTGTTTACCCGGGAACTGCAAGGGTCTCCCTCTACTTTTCCCCTCTACTTTTCCCTCTGCTTTTTCCACGATTAGAATGGGCCACTAAAGCTCGAGATGTGAAACTTAGGACACCCGAAAATACTCGGATCTATTGTGCTAAAATTTGGAAGCTCGGAAGATGCTGGATTATGTCAGATGACGTCACAGAGGCATGTGGTTAGCTGATCACGGATTTCTTGCAATGTTAACGATTATGCCATCCATAATTTAGTGGTGGGTGATTATATTCAGCTCATTTGCACTACAGTGATGACACATGATCTGTTAAGGGTATCTCGATCAGCATGGGCCATGTTAATAGACCATGGCCATACTGGGAAACTAGTAAATACTAACTTGAATGATGAATTGTCAGACAACAATGGTAGGACAACAGGAACAACAATAATCCAAAACTCAAAAGTTTGCAACTTTAGAAAATACACATTTTACTTTTTGTTGGGACAAAATGTTGGGACCATGGTCGATTTCGCCTTTTTCTGATTCCAAATGAGTTTTGTTTTAAAAATATTCCCCAAAATGAACTCCACAGTGCCAAAAACATGACGTCGGTGATGACATAAACCACCCTAGTGACGTCCCTTTTGAGGGAAAGAATGTCTTGGGGTGGTTTCGATCACTATTCGTCGAGCGCTTTCCGATGATACCTCTTTCGTTTTCGTGCGACGCTTTCTTTGAATTTGAGAGCGGTATATAATGCCCCCCACACCCACCCGCCACCCCACCGAGACGGGGTGAGAATCTGACCGGAAAGGCAGGTTAACACAAATATGCTATATGACATAGTCATGATAAGTCGTGGGTCAACTGTATTTCGTTCCATGTATTCTATATGTTTATCAAGTCACCCAAGGGATGGCCGTTTGCCTACGCCCCACTAACATGTAACGTCAACTCCATGTTCAGTTCAGAATGGACCCATGCCTCCATCCGTTCTTCCGTCTCAACCAATCCGTTCTCTTCTGACCTCCCGTATCCTTTGTCTCTGGTCATGCCTGTCATGGCCTCGCAATAATTCAGATACAAGGTAACATACAATAATATTACATCGTCTGACCCGCGGATGGTGTCCGTACTCAACACCGGCCAAGCCCAGACAATATCTCATCCGACGTCGCAAACACGTGCCCATTGACCTAGGCCACTATGGCCGCACCATCTCGGCCGATGCTTTTAAACACATTTTAATCATGATTATTGCTGGGGTGGCATCATGGACCAGGGTACTTTGCGAAGTAGAGCTTGTTGCGTCAACCCTGGACCCACCACCGGACCTGGGACTTCCAGTTCATCTGCAGAACTTTGACCGAAAGTTTTACGTGCTGCCAATGCATCGAGAATGTTGCCCAAATGCCGTGTCCCGACCTTATCTGGCCAGTTGCCAACTGACCCTCCCAGCCGGGGGCTATGGGAGCACGTGAAGCGACTCGAGCCCTGTCTGGCCAGAACAGTGGAGGTCAATGCAGGCCGACGTTTTGACCAAATGAGCTATCGGGGCGGTCAATGCCGGCGGCCTGCCAGGTCTCGCCGCGTACCGCAGCGACTGGCCAGCGACATGGTGCTGCCACAGGCGTGCTATCGTCCGACGGTCGAGCTGCACAATTGCCCAGCTGCTCTAGCGGAGGGTTCTTCCCGCATGAGGTGAACAGCGCAGTCACGCTCATCTTCCGCCAGTCTCGAATACACCATTCACTCGCAAGCCACACAGGTAGACCAGCAGTCTGGCTCTCACCAGTTCGTAAGTGTTTCGTGGCTGTGTTCCTGCCAAAGTCGCGTCAGGCTATCGCTCAGAGGTCACGTCGGCCTCAGGTATCTGAGGTAGCCTCTACCACGGGTACTCGCTCGTACGGCACTGGCCCAGCAGGCCAGAAACTGCTGCTACCTGATTGGCTGATGCACCCGGCAGTGTGAGGCTGGCCACAATTGGTTCGGAGACGTATGCAAGAAATGGCCGATTTCTTATTTCTTATTTTTCTTGATTATTTGTGTGGCACCTAAGCGAGCTATTTTTGAACGTGGATAGTGATGAAAAGTTATGCATTGGATACCCACACAAAATTGTGCAGCATTCCCATATGTGGTTGGGATGAAATATCCATTTAAACAGGACGGCTTCACTCTATCTCACCATCACTTTTGCTGGACACTGTACATCCCAGCTGCTGGAGCCCAGGAATGTCAGACTAGGTGTTCATTTAGCTTGGACCTAGCTTGATATGAGCTGCAATGGATAATCTGGTGTGTGCTCTTGTTCTGACTCCAACTATTTCAATGGCATCCATCAAGGAATCTGGAAATAAATTGCATTCGTATTTCATGGGCGTGGGTGCAAAGAAAAGCGTCGGACCATTTTCGCTGGTCTGACCGTGCCATTTTCCTGGCCATTAAAATGATCGTGCCCTTGTCCTGACCGTTGACCTAACCGTGCCATTGTGCTGACCATTGACCCTTGACTTGACTTATCGTGATATATCCGTGCCATTGACCATTGACTCGTGACCTTGCTTGCCATGACCTGACAGTGCTATTACCCTGACTATTCACCCGTAACTTGCTTTGATATTTACCAACATTGCATCGAAGTAGTCTGCAATTCTAGACGCTGGATTACTTTTTTTTTGGGGGGGGGGGGATTAGGCTGTTGATTGAACAAAGAATCGGAAATATAAAAACTAACAGCCCCCACCCATCACCGTTCCAAAAGGACCAGAGGGCATGGCACATAGGGTACCATGTTAAAAGTTGAAATTATTGGGGACAAGCCAACATTCGGGGGATGGGACACATGGCCTCCTAAACGCATACAAAGCTCCACCCCTGCCCACCACAGCCTGCGAAGCTCATCACAGCAGTTATGCATGCAGACGATAAAATTAGTCCAGTATTCTTGAGGAGGAAATGGAGGATTCCATTAAATATATTAATCTAACTACTTGAATTACCCAGGAGCCCTGAACCCCGTCAGACCTCGTCACGTTCCGCTCTCGATATTGGCCGTACCCAGCACCTAGTCAACACATGCAGCATATTTATCGCTCGATTTCAGGATATAAATTGTATCCGTTCTTGAAAGATAGTACCTCTGGCCTTAAAACACTAGCTCATCAATGTTTGCCGATCATACATTAACATCAATGCTTAGGGAATTTCTTTCTCCTTTTCCAAAACACGGAACCATTTCTACCAGAACTGTCCACACAAATAACGGGTGGGAAGGCCAGGTGGATTCTAACTAATACCTATATTTTGCTAATCATATCAGAGGAGATATAGCATCCTATAAAATTGATAAAAATTCCGTACCAGGAAGATAATTTCATCTGAGCCAATCCAACTGAACCTGCTTCATCCTAGCTTGCTGAGAGCACTTCACACATTGATGGATTTCTCGTAAGCGAGATATGATGCCTGTTCAGTTTTCATCAAAGTGGACGTAAGCCGCTGCAAAGAATCTCTCCATAAACATTTTCAAAGATGTTGCAAATTAATCAACTACATAAGCTGACCTAAAACCTAAGTGATCCTAACCTATCCTGCCTTTCATACCAGGGGCACATTTCATAGCTTTGTGTCTTTAGAACTGGGAGGGATTGTCTGCAGTTATGTTAGGTTAGGTAGGTGATTAACACCCCTCGTGACCCAGTGGGATCATTGATTGACGCCAGGAGGGAATGGTCAAATAGTCGGGAAATAATGAAAAATCGCGACTTTCTGCAAATTATGACGCACCTACATCCCAAGATGCCAACTCAAGGTTTTTTAAATCTTGGAATTCTAACCATAGATTGCACGTGGCTTTTTGTCCCACAGATCAGATGAAATGCATGATCCTATTTTCAAAGTGTGGAGAAACTTGATGAACTTTCAGTTCTGTATGGTCAAAATGGCTGCTGAAATCGGATTCAATCACACATTATTCTAGAGTAGTCCCACGTCAGGTCATCCGAGGTCATATCGTGTCACTAAACGTGGTTAGACGTGAACAGTGAGCGATTAGTTTGCTCCTATCGGGATAAAATTTGACTCTGATTTAAAACTTCGTGAAAAATGGAGCTCCAAACATTGCACCAGGATACTCTTATTTCAGGTTATGGGCACCAATTTTTGACGTGTTCATTGTTTCCCGGCCATTATTTCAACGCCCGAAGCGTGCATGATTCAAATAGTTTGAAATCCGGTGGTAAACATAGGAACTGCGGGGTGCAAAGTCGACAGACCGACTGGCCGCCGGTCCGCCGCCCGACGATCGCCCGGCGGCCTACCGAGCCTTCAAGGTCACACAAGTGTCGTCGTAGTGGCGCCGCGTGCCGACCGATTTGGACCTCATTTGACCTTGAAGACCTAGGATCACCAAATTTATAACGCCGATGGTCACTACAGCCGTAATCTCGCCTCCGAAATTTTGTGATTCTAGTTTCAGTATTTTCCGAAAACTCAAAGACTGTGCGGGAGTGGAACCCCCCCGGCTCGCCATTTGTGAGTCGCCCGCCGGCGCGCGTGTCAAGTGGATTCAGGTCCTGGTAGGATAGAAAAAGACTAGCAAAAGTTTCTCATTTTCATATTTTCACCCTTATTCTTTCGACACATTTTCGTCACTTCAGCACAGAGCAGGTCACTAACAGGTTATAAATCATGGTTTTGCTCTAGAGACACGCTGTCAAGCATTGCTTCTCAATCAAAACATCACATTTCTGACGTGTGCAGTGGAGACAACCTTACCGTTTTTCTAGGCTGATGAAACTACCAGAACCACCTACTCGACCGAGTCTCGGGCTTTATCGCACATCGTATGCCAACAATCGCCCGTTTCACAACGGCCAATAGCGCGAAGTAATCGTCATGATATTTCAATCGCGAAGTCAGGCCACATAAAGTACGCTGATCTGAACATGTTTAAATAACATTAGCCATCAAGTAAACTGATAAATAAACAAAAATAACATCCTCACGTGCCTCAACGACCAACTTTTGGTCCGGTGACAGCTTGTGTATGTCCAAAGCCTAAAAGTATTTATCTGGATCCGCGCCTGGGATGTCTAGTCTGCAATTATGGAGTGCAACGGCCACTAGCGGGAGGTAATTGTCATGACATCGCAATGATGGACTTCGGCCATGTCAATTGCATTGATCTGAAAACATTTAAATTACACCAGCGGCACAGTTAGCCTATAAATACAAAAAAATCAGAGCATGCTCAATTTTGTGAAACGATCAGTATTTGGTCCAGTAACAACTTGCTTATGCACGAACCCTGCAAATGTCTATCTAGATCCGCGCCTGGGACGTCTTGTCGGATATCTGGGAAGTCAGACTACACAAAACTGACTTCTGAAGAAAGCGCGATGACAACAGCTGTTTGCGAATTCAGTGGTCTTTAAATGTCAAGCCTTGCGAGCAGGTTGTCGCTCTGGTCAATATCACTAACCAACTACGACCACGATAATGATTGAACGATAGCGATTGGCTCGTTGTAGAAGTTGTAACAAAATACAATTCACGCCCAATAAATGACGTCAACATTTGTGCTCTCATCAGTGGCGGAGCTAAAATGTGCCCAAGGGTGGGGCATCCTGAATCATGGTGCCCCTAGACTTCAATGCCACTAGCATGATTTTGTTGTGCCGGGGCATGCGTTCCAAAAATATCTGAGCTTGCATATAGGGTAATGCCATAGCTATTGCTAGTCTTCTTGTGTTTTGTGGCATCAAGACGGTTTGCAACGCATTTTCTTAGCACCCGAGGGGGGCAGGGAAGATGTCCTCCCTCATTGTTCGGGAAAAGCCATTCGAAAGAGGGGAAAACGTTCAGGTTTTCGATGAAACGAAATTCATAATACAACAATCGTCTGAAGGTCGATTTCGATCTTTGAATGCGAACAAAACTGGTTCAGGAGGTGGAGTGGGAACTAAAGGACCATTTGAGACCTGACTAAAGGACCCTGTCCAACTTGAGAGCTGGTGGTCCTAGTGAGCTGAAGGGACATTGAGAGGTTGAGAGGCCGGATGACCAGTAGATGCCATGTGCCGATGTGAAGTGCCTCTGGGCCGATGCGAGTGACCCGCGCCAATAGAGACCTCGCACCGATGTCAAAGCCCCGGTCTGGTATAGACGGTCCTGGGAAGATGACTAGGGTCCCCGAGTCGATGAAGAGTGCCCACGAGCCGCCGCTGAGCATCTCCGGCCGGGCCATCGTGAAGGATCTCGAGGCGGACGGAGGGACCCGGGTCGGTGGCAGGCTCGCGAGCTGGCGGAGAGGGTCCGGCGCAGCAAAAAAGATCTCAGGTCATTGGAAAGGGTCCCGAGTCGACATGTAGGGCCACTAGGTCAACGGAGGGCTCCAAGCCGATGTAAAAGAGCCTGGACTGACGAAGAGGGCTCCGAGTCATTGGAAAGGCTCTCTGCCTGCTGGAGAGGGCCATGGTCAGTGGTAGAGGGCCCCGAGCGAACGGAGACTGCTTATCAGTAGTCAGAGGGCCCATATCACTCAAAGAGGGCCCAGTCTACCAGGGGACCTTTATAATCGTGTGCGTCACCTTATAACAATCCTGACGAGCTGGCGGAGAGGGTCCGGCGCAGCAAAAAAATGTCTGAGTTAACGGAGACGGTATCTTAACCGAAAGAGAGGGCCCAAACAATTTGAAAAAGATCTCAGGTCATTGGAAAGGGTCCCGAGCCGACATGTAGGGCCACTAGGTCAACGGAGGGCTCCAAGCCGATGTAAAAGAGCCTGGACTGACGAAGAGGGCTCCGAGTCGTTGGAAAGGCTCTCTGCCTGCTGGAGAGAGCCATGGTCAGTGGCAGAGGGCCTGGAGCGAACAGAGACTGCTTATCAGTAGTCAGAGGGCCCATATCACTCAAAGAGGACCCAGACTACCAGGGGACCTTTATGATCGTGTGCGTCACCTTATGACAATCCTGAGTGCACCCCTGAGCCAAGGGATCCTTCATATCGGCTCGGGGTCCTCTCCGGCCGTCAGGGACCCTCTCCGTCGGCTCAGTGACATTCCCCGTCGGTTCAGAGCCTTCTTCGTTGACTCAAGGGTCCTTGCCCTTTCAACGACTCTTGGGAGGAGGAGGGTGGGGTTGGCCTCCGCTGGCCTAGCGACCCTCCACGTTAGCCCGGAACTGAGGCCATCGGTGTCTGCCCATGGGTACTCCGTCGATTCGGGTACCCTCTTCATCCACACAGCACTCTCTGAATCAGCCAAGGTTGTTTCGTCGGCCCTGGGGCAGGCGTCGATGTGTTGAAAACGTTGATGGCTTCGAGGTCCCCTGAAGCGCCAGATTTACTGTGTGCCTCTTCACGGCCAATGCTGAAACACAACGTCCTCAAGGACGTCGTGCACCGACATTGGGTACCGAAGGGTCTCAAGGGCAGGGGGCTTGATCCTTTGGCCTCTCCCCTGGATCCGCCACTTGTCGTGCCTGTACCGCTTGAGGACAAGATGCTTCAAAAAGGCCAACAGAAAAGCTTTTCTCAGATGAGCCTATGTTGGGAGTGCTGCAGGTTTTAGAGTGCTGTTACAAACAATTCATTCCCTGTCAGTTTTGCGCTTATTATGTTTAACGACAAGGATTAATTTCCCTCCCCCAAGACAAATTTAATAACTAAACTTACACAATGTGGATAAAAATACTGTCCCCAATAACCAAGTGTATATCTGCGCCTTATGTATATGTTGCATTCATGTGTTCTTCTGGTCCTGGGCTTTCTAGGAGGATATCGCCGATTTTTCCACACCGTTGATGTTCTTGTGGCAATTGTGTCACCATGGCGTTTCTCCGGGCGTTTCTCCAGTTTCCAGGCGGGGTTTAACCACAGTGGCGCTTGAATGATTTTCAAGCCAGAGGTTCCATATATCCAGGATAGCCTTCTGTCCTCGTCCCTGTCCCTCCACCCCATTAACACGCGCCCTAGAGGGCATCTGAGAATTACGCGCACTGGAGGGGGGGGGGGCGGATTCCGCCCCCCTAAGATCTCGGCTCCTAGTAAAGCTGGAGGAACGAAATTCGCAGGGTGGATGGGCACGGTAGTGAACTCTATTGTGTGCAATTTTCGTGACCTTGGGTCAATATCTTCAAGGTCAAATCAGGTCAGATTGGCAAAATTTTCCGGTTTTGCGTGGCTTGGCTTGTCATCGTTATGGATCGCTGTGATTGTGTTTAGATGCTCAAAAATGGGCATCAATGATGTTTTGGACATTACTAATGATGCAATGCAGATGCTAGACTCAACATGGACCTCAGGTCACCTATATAGCACCACTTTATCAGGTCAGTTACCTGTTCCAGTTACCGGAACCGGCCGCCCGCCCGACTGCTCCATCGGGCAGCTCGGAGCAATCGGCTTCGTGAAGAAGGGAGTGAAGTACATGAATAAAGTATGGAAACGCAATGACAAACAGTACAAATGACAACCAGTAGTGCATTTATGGCAACATTCCAGTTGATCAAGTTTGGTTCCATTAATCTGTCATGAACTTGACCTGACTTGACCTTGGTGACCTAACATGACCTTGAAACTATACAGTATATCAATATGCATCAAACAAGTCGCTAGTGTTGCCTAGAACACTTCCCTTTTGTCAGTATGCTGGAAGCGCATCAGCGCCGATTTTTGTGGTCTGGCGCTATAACATTTTTTGACTTTAGCGGCCCCTAACTTGAAAAATGTTCGGCCGATTTCCATTTTTCTTCCTTTAAACGACGCGCCGTTCATTTTTAAGCAGGTACACCGAAAATCGCATATATCCACCGGTAAAATCTGCAGATATTTGCGAAAAACCGGAGGGGTGGGCGGATTTCGCCCCCCCCTCCAGTGCGCGTGTTAATGTAAAAAACTAGGATTTCGGCAACTTTGGTTCTAGCAGTAGCTGCTCAATAGTAGCTGCTCAAAAGGCGAGCCCCTGCTCTTCCCATGTTCCTATGCTCCTTTCTAACCCAGACACAAGTAGCGGACCCCCACCCTTCCCCCTCCATCGTAGAGACAAATAGCGTTTTCCCGGGGTCTTAAAATGTCATGTTATTACGCGGATCCATACTATTAGACCTTTGTGGGTTGGCGTTCCAGGAGCACCAATGGCTATTGGTGGCTGTTGCTATATCAGCATTGTTGCTATATATTGCTACATAAGCATTATTGCTATATAATGCCATATATCGCAACAGATTGCTGTATTGCTGAAAACATTTCATTCACCGGCTGGCAACCCAAGGCGCAATGAAAATGATCGTTCCGGCACTAGTATGAATGAAGAGAAAATCATATTTGCTGTTTCGATTCTATGTCATAGCTGCACAGCCCTTTCAAAAGAATTACATATTGAAGGAACAGTCAGACAGGCCGGCAGGCAGGCAGGCCCATTGGCCAGGCCCGCCGCGGGCCATGGTAGTATTGACCGCGACGGAGACCCAGCCGGCGAGCCCGTGGTCGCACCGTCGGGTGAGTGTACACTAGACAGAGACAGTTTGGACCAACCTACCACAACCACATTCGGCCCGGTTGGATTCTGAATCCATTTTGCGCGCTGATTTCAGAACTGTTTTTGTGTTTGCTCTAGGGTCATTATAAATCAAAATGCTTAACTTTTGAGCCTTCCTTTTGTCATATATGTAATCCGCCTTCTATGAAGTATTGTTTAATCCATGAGTTGACAGCAAAAGTGAATCCTTTGACAGACCGGGGAAGTGGCGGTGTCCAGTCAATGACGGGCAGTCTAACTGCTGACAGCTGGCAGCACGATGAGACGCCCAAAGGGGAGCAAAGCTCCTCCTGCCAAGCTCAGATCTGGACCTGACAAGATATTCGGGATCAGGGGGCCCCTGCCCACCAACAAGCTGCCTCTGAATAAATAGATAGGAAGTGCCCTGGCTTTCGAAGCTGAGCAGGAGAGGATGAAGAAAGGGAAGAAGGATATTGATTGCAAGGACGCCACTGAGAAGGTCACTGAGAAGGTTGTAGAAGTCTACAAGACTGCCAACATCCCTACAATAAGCAAGAAGAAGGTGAAGGAAAAGATGCAGAAGATGTGGCAGATGAGGAAAGAGAGTCTGAATGAGATAGCCAAGGGCCAGACTGGTATGGACAGGAAGAGAAGGAAGAAGAAGAATGGCAAAGTGAAGAGGAAGTTCAAAGATATAGAGGAGGAACTGTTTGATGTAGCTGATGATGACAACGTTCCTGAGATGGAGAAGGAGTTTCTGGTCGCCCAGAGGAAGCGTGGGAGGGAGGGCTGTATTGGTGGAGTAGACATTATAGAGTCCGCCAGGCTGCAGAAAACTAAAGAGAAGGAAGAAAAAGCAGCCAAGAAAAATGCTGAGAACAAAGAGAAGACAGAAAAGAGGAAGAGGAGAAGTGATGATGATGTGAAAAGAATGATGTCTAAAGTGGCAGTGGAGAACAGTGAGAGCGAGGATGACAATGAAGAAAAGGATGTGAATGACAATGAGTACAAATGCCAGGTGAATAAGAAAGAGAAAACAGAGAAAAAGAAAAAGCAGAAGGAAGCAGAGGCTAAACTCGGTGAAACAGCAGATAGGTTCAAGATATCCAGTGATGCAGTGGCTCATGTCACAAACACCATCAGAGTGGCAGACAACACTATAACTGCAGGGGATAAGAGTAAAGTGATCAATTCCAAGACAGTTGAGAGAGTAAGGAAGAAGTCTAGGGAGCAAAAGAAAGACAAATTTTCGGGGGTTTGAGGCTAAAGGTCTGATGGTGGATGAAAGGATCAATGACAACAAAGTAGAGGTTGGTGTAGGAGAGAAGAACCATAAAAGGTTTGCCACTGTAAGGAGTGAGGACTATGCTGTCATCGGGTACCCCGGCGAGGAGTTCCTGGGTCACGTGGCCCCGGTGGGGGGGGGGGGGTAGACCTGGCCACCAGCCTGGTGGGGTTCGTGGAAGAGCGGGGCATCAACATCGCCAGCCTGCAGGTGGTCTTCAGCGATGGTTGCAGCAAGATGGGCGGCTACAACCATGGGTTCATCGCTGAGTTCGAGAGGCTGGTGGGTCACTCCCTCCTCCACATCCACTGCATCGTCCACAGCCTGGAGAAGGTGTTCAACCACCTGTTCATCCACTACGCCGGCCCCACCACCGGCCCGGCCTCCTGGAGTGGGGAGGAGGCCAAGAGGCTCCAGGGCAACGTGTGGGACCTGCAGGTGGAGGAGTTCGAGGCCATCCCCAGCCCCACCCTCAGGACCCTGCTGGACGTCTTCCCCCCGCCGTCATGAAGGAGTTCAACCATGATACCAGATATCTGTTGGAGATGGCCGGGGCAGTGGAGTCTGGACAGCTGCAGGAGAGGTGGGCCAGGGCACGGGCTGGTGCAATGACCAACGCCCGGTGGCAGAACACGGAGAGCAGGGAGCTGCGGGTGTACATGAGCACGGCCACCCCCAGCGAGGCACAGAGACGCATGACCTCCTTCATCATCCACGTCTACGTGCACTCCTTCCTGGAGATCAGGCAGAGGAACCTGCTGCTGGAGGGTCCCCGCCACCTGCTCACCATCGTCACCAGGGTCGTCACCTACTGCACCAAGGAGGAGGTGGACATGCTGAAGCCCTACCTCCAGTTCAACGCCTACTTCGCCCAACATGAGTTAGTACTGGCCTCCCTGCTGGCCTCTAGGGAGAGGGAGGAGAGGGAGCAGGCCTTGGCAATCGTCAAGAAGCTGAGGAAGAAGGAGCAGAGGAGCAAGAGGAAGACTGTGAGGAAAGTGAGGAACCCCGAGATCAACCTGGCGGCCACCAAGTTGTCCGAGCTGGTGGACGTGCAGAAGGCGACCTCCTCTCCTCCCATCCTGTTCCAACACACAGACCAAGAACTGGAACAGTTCCTGGAGGAGCCCTACTCAGAGCCAGGACTGCCCTACACCACCACTGCAGTGGAGAGGGGTGTGAAGATGACCACGGAGGCGGCCACCATGGCCAGCGGGGCCTGGCAGCAGGACATGGTCACGTGGAACAGGCAGGAGGCCAGGAACAGGAACAAGTACAGGGGCAAGAAGGAGGAGTTCAACTGCTGAGTTATATGGATAATGATTTACCAATGTTTTTTTATGTATTACACAATATATGTGCCTTCTTGCTACTCGATAGATTACAAGTTAATACTTTGCCGAATGACAAAAGTTAAGCATTTTGACTTTTAATGACCCTAGAGCAAAAACAAACAGTTCTGAAATCAGCGCGCAAAATGGATTCAGAATCCAACCGGGCCGAATGTGGTTGTGGTAGGTTGGTCCAAACTGTCGCTGTCTAGTGTACACCCAGTTGGTCCGGTTGGTCGCACCGTCGGGTGAGTGTACACCCAGTTGGTCCGGTTGGTCGCACCGTCGGGTGAGTGTACACCCAGTTGGTCCGGTTGGTCGCACCGTCGGGTGAGTGTACACCCAGTTGGTCGGTTGGTCGCACCGTCAGGTGAGTGTAACCCAGTTGGTCCGGTTGGTCGCACCGTCGGGTGAGTGTACACCCAGTTGGTCCGGTTGGTCGCACCGTCGGGTGAGTGTACACCCAGTTGGTCCGGTTGGTCGCACCGTCGGGTGAGTGTACACCCAGTTGGTCCGGTTGGTCGCACCGTCGGGTGAGTGTACACCCAGTTCAGGTGTAGCCTGATAGAGGAACTGGAGAACTTCGGGCAGCTGACGTATTTTCCATGAATATTTCCAGTTTTCAGGCGGGGTCAGAACCTACCAAAAGTACCATTTGGTATTCGGACCCCAGGAACCCCAGCGGTAGCAGTATCCATGCCTTGTGTTATTTACAAGATATTTAACTTTCTACTTGTGTTGAACAACTGCCTATTGCTATAATTTCTAACTACAGTTTTATAAATTGATTTAAAACATTATAATCTGAAGGCAGCTTGTCGACTTATGAAATGCAATCATTTGGTGTTGATAACAAATATTGTGCATGGCCACCACCACTTGACATGCATGCTCCTATTGGCTTTTACTTCTCGCGTGCAATGCAATTGAGAACTGCTTGCACTGGATGCTTGCAACATACCTGAATTGCACCCTATGGTGTAACATTGAAAACCGTATTACCGTACCATACCGCTCCATAAGCGTTCATTTTCCAAGAATTTATAATATCATTTTGTTTTGCAAACCTGTTCTTCACCAGCCAGCTGCCGCCTGGCCCGGTGGCACAACACGGTCGGCGTCGTTGGTGTTTGACCTGGCGCCATGTGAACGGCTCCGGTCTCCCCGTCCTGGTGCGCGAGATTAACACAAGCACTCTTTCATTGCATCTAAAAAATGCATCTAAAATTATATCCGTTCCCTCCTATCCGAAATACACCGCGACGCCTGCGTCCATGCACACGATTTAGCTCGCCGTAATAGCCACTCTAGAGGAGTGCAATGCATTAAAAGCTTTCTGACAGGTGGGGAGGGGAGGTAAGAAATTCCAGCATGGGCGCCGGAACGTACGCGGCGTTAGGGCGCATTGCCACCTTAAATGCGGACATTTGGCTTCAGCATTATGAAGTTGACTGGAAAGAATCCACTTAAAAGGGTCTGCCCGCCTAAACTCCCACCTGGAGTGAATTCCAGACTCGCTCGATTTTATTTAGTTGCTAATATAACATGAACTAGATTCATGGACGAAGTCACGTATGGTGCTGTACACTCCACAGCATTGGTATTGTGAAAAACCTGCCTATAGAATGGTTAGAATTTGACATATTCGTGAACGCCACAGTGGAATCATGCCATCTGCAGGTGATGAGCTTCCATAGTTCGTGAAAATAATGGTACTTCGCATCCATAAAATAATATGTGAAGGACAAAAATATTCAACCGCACCATTTCCTTCCTTTCCTTACGCATTTCTTGGCAATGCAATGGGAAATTTATCTTACATCCGAAAACTTTCAATCCATGTGTCATGGTGAGCCAAAAAACTTTCAATCCATGTGCCATTGGCCATATTAGCTAGTTGTTTCTATCAGTCCAATGCTTAAAAAAACTGTAGCGATATTTGCATATATTACATGCGTTTCATGTTGAATTGATTGCTTTATAAGTAGGACTTGCGAAACATTTCAAATATATACATCAAAAGACAGATATTCCAATCATATTCCGTTCATACCAGACCAAGTCTTCCACATTGCATCCCGGTGTATATCAGCCGCTGTGGATCGGGCTAACGGCTGCGACCCGGCTATGCTTCTCACACGCGGGCATTTTTACACCTCGCACGTCGCTCTTCTACTTTCTTGACGCTTCGCTGTCGATTGTTTGACAGCCGATGCCCTGCATCTAACCGACACACGCATGACACCGCTTGCGCGCCGCGTCGGTCTGGTCTGGCACACCGCGTCGGTCTGGTCTCGCGCACCGCGTCGGTCTGGTCTCGCGCGTACCGCGTCGGTCTGGTCTGGCGCCGGCGTTCTGCGTCAATGTCCTTTACGTGCAGTTGTTCACCATCTGGTGAACCGTGTCGATCTCGCCTTTTGTTGGTTGTAGTAGGTCATGACCTCCGGTCTTCTCTTCCCATTTCTTTCGACTAGGGGTTGGATGTGCTGTGTTGAGAGGAGAAGCACGTTCTTGTCCTCCAAACATGTTCGGCGTGAGCCCTTCTGGGCCCTCGATTTTCTTCACCTGTTCCGGGATGTTGCGACGGATGTACATGAAAGTGCCGTATGTTGTGTGCGTTATGCCGACGTATGCTATGTTCTCTTGTAGCAGTTAGTCTACCGACTCCGTACATGTGTGGAATCTACAGTTACGTTCCTGCATGTGTTGAAACAAGGGGCCACCACGTGTGTAACGATGGTGGAAACGCTCGTAATGTGCAGGGCTGGCTCTAGATCATCCGCCTTGCCAGCGTAGGACAGCATGTCCAGAACGTAGCGAGACATGGAGTTGGCATCTGACCAGGATGCCGTACTTGAAGGGATTGTTAGGCGTGCACACTACGAAGACACACCCTCCTCGGAAGCGTCTGAGACTTGCATCGACTGCTACCGAATCTGATGGGCTGTCGTATGGCTTCGAAGCGAAGCACACAGAGCAGATGTCTGAAGCGCTACAATATCACTCTGGCGCGATAAGGTGGTTTTGAGAAGGGTCCGTAGAAAAGGTCGCAAACGTCACACTTCCGGACGCGCTCGCGTTCCTCGAGCAATGAGAATGCCAAGAAAGGTGCGCATTCCTCTCGCTTGGTTGGAATGTTCTTTATTCTCGCTATTCTCACGCTTTATTCGTGAAATTAAGCAGTGATAATCAGTTAATAGTGATAATTTTGCCGATGTTGTCCCGAAGATACCGATGGAACGTCACTCGACAGAAGGCGTCACGTGTTGCGCCTCTCCCTCCGGCTCCCGACCGTCATGCAGGATGTTTGCGATGGCGCAAGAACCCAGGAATTTGGAGTTCTCTGGGTCCATTTCCTATCTGATTTGGTGCGACGGATGCCGCCTTCTGAGCCAGTGGGTAAGAAGTTCCCGCGATAAGTTCCCAAGAAGTTCGCTGAGCCTTCTGCAACGCTGGTGTCTTCAGAAGCAGTATCTGGATCGGAAGTATTGCCGGATCCAGTTGGGCAGTGTTGCTGGACGCCGCTTTCGATTTCAATATCTGTAATAACTGCATAATCTTCACTTTCCTTCGAAATATCTGATTTACATGACATATTTCCCGTGTCCCTGACTTCTTTCTGGATAATACGTTGAATGGCCTGGGAAGACAAAGGTTTGCTTTCGCGAGAGGTCCTTTGGGAGCTTGCACTCGCCGTAGAACTCTAAGACCTCTTTCGCTTTGGTGACATTTTGCAATACTTTGGTGACATTTTGCAATACGTATTAAACACAGCAACAATCATTATAGCTGGCCAATTATCCACCAAGTCTGAGCTACTAAAGCGAGCGACTGTGAGAAATGGACCCGTCACCTGGGACTCCTCCCTCGATTTATCGCAAATTATCTCTTCCAGCCAGTCAACTCTCCCCGGTTTACTTTAAACTACTTTGGTCATTCTTGATAAAAATGTATCCAACACACGGCTGGGGTCGCGACCAGTTCCGTTATCAGTGGTGGCCATGAGTTCAATGGTCACCCCCATTGTGTCACCCGGGCAGTGATCAATTATTCGTGAAATAGGGTGGAATATACCACTTTTTGAACACTCCATCGACATCCTTCTCCAAGAAGCATCGACATCCTGCTCCTTGATGCGTGCTTATGAAGTCTTCATGTCTCCTTTCTAACAGCATCTCGCTTATAAGTATTATGTCCATGCTCTCGATAAGGATTGGTGATACACGGACATTTCGTAACGCAATTTCAGGTAAATGGATTATCTATAATGTGATATGACATGCAATGCCAGCTTATAGCATAGGATTAATCTCTATCCCGAATATGGTTATTCCTAAATCATGAATGTCAAAACAAATGATAAAGGTGCAGTCATAAGTACCTACGCCATTGGCTCAAATTTGAGTCTGAAAGACGTCAAAAGCACTTTAAATGACACTAATTCCATGGGAAATTTCGACATCCTACCCTGCTCGTTTCGACATCTCACACCCAACGAAAAACCATTATTTTAACTCTGCACCCTGAGTCAATGTCAATCTGAATGATGCTCTTCTATTTAGGGTCATCAATTCAGCTCAGACAAGTCAAGATGTAGGACAGTTAAGCGTCAATTGGTCTTCTTGTCAGCTTGTGTCGAACCTGATATATTTACCTGCCTGTGCATGTGTCACATATCGTTCAAGGCCAGATTTTAATGTCAATTCGGTGTGATTTGCATTTTGTGGGAGTTTGTTCACCTGCTCTAAATATTTGAAGTTCCTGAACGATTTGGGAATTGATACGGCTTAAATTACAACAGGTCATTGGCAGGTCATTGGCAGGTCATTCCATACTTTGGTAAGGAAAACAGCCAGGTGAATTTGTGGGTAGGGTACTTACCTAGGTAAGTAGGTACCCTACCCCACTCTACCAGTGACACTTTTCAGAAAGCTAGGATTTTGCTTGAAAAGTGTAAGATATGTGCTCATTTTACCAAATGTACACTTTATGTATATATACGTCTTCATAGTTATGATGTTGTCAATCAATGAATGGAATACACCAGAACACAATACTGGAATACGCATGACATTATCAACGTATTGCAGCATTTACCTATTGTGTTGTTGTAACTGAATGATGTGTTACGTTTTTGGGAATTATATGTTCATGTTTAGTTACATCACGGATAAATTCTGACTTTAAAGAAGAAGTTGGTTTGATTTGTATATTCCACACAACTTCACGTAAGGCAATCCGATGGAAGCAAAGAAAATCGGAAATCAAACCCGCTCTGCCCAGGCCCGTTAATTTATGTAAAATGTGGGCATGACACTACCGGTATCGGGACCCGGTCCGTATAGGAGCTGACCACAGGGCCTGCCCGGACCGATTCGAACTCAAATCAGCAGGACAAGGAAATAGGCTGCAATGGTGACCTGCCATCAGGACTCACAATAGCTGCTATTCTGCTCCATGTTCGGCAATCATGCGATCACGATGTAATGTGAAGATCAAATAAAAACCAGGTTCCAACTCACGGGTAGGCGCAACAGAGACAAAACAAGCAGGCGATAATTGGCTCAGCGACTCAGTTCGCAGTTCACATGAATCTGTCATCCTTTCACTCGTAGGCATGCTTGATCTCTTGGTTGTTCCATTTGTTGGTTGACTGTAATGCAGAATAAGTAATGAGTGCATCTTACGTCTTTTGGCATTCCTGTGATTCTTCGTTTATCATTTCGAATCACCCTAACGTTGTTGAATTCCGTCATCGTCATAGCGAGAGCGCGTGTAAAAGTTGCATCGCTTGCTTGAAGAAATACTGCAAAAAAATATCTAACGTTTATGGTTATTAATGTCATAAACAGACTTCGATAAATATCACCTAACCCTCTCCGGTCCGGCCGGGAAATCCACCATCGTCGAACTGGAGAGGAAATGGGAGGGGGGGGGGGGGTGCTCTTGTGATCCTCAGCCCCACTAACTTCGGATCTATGTAAGCTGGGATAAAATGCTAAACAGCGTTAAAAAGTTACGGACACGAAGAGTCTGAAACATACACTATATTTGAATTTTGGCCGACAATGAGGTCGTCAGAGGCCAAAATATGGACCTCGAATTGAATCCCAGGGCCAAAATCAGGCTTGAAAACCAGCTTCCCAACTATGCATGGTAGGTGCAAAATGTCATTGGCAAGACAATATAGCCCACACCTCACATGACAGCATATTTCTTCATGTTCAACCATCATGAAGTCACTGGAGGTTGTGATATCACCCTTGGGGAATGACCTGCAAAATATGTATAATCTGCTTGATGTCAGAAAATCCTAACGTCAAGTCAGATCACACAGTATGGTCAGGGCATGTACGTTCAAGTTTGAATACCCCGGCACATCACAATTGAAGTATGCACATTGTGTTCCCTAGAATAACTGATATGATTATAAAGCATCTTTGCAAACTCCGGCTTCTGACCTCGTGACCTAACCTAACGTCACATTGATACAATACATAGACTGATGAAATGATCACTTGAGCCTTCGCCTATGCATCCACTGCTTGGGAAATAACTACATAGAAAGGTCACATCAGGGTCAAATAAGGGGAGATCACACAAGTCCAAGTTATCGCAGTTCATTGCCTGGTTACCCGATGCGTTGTCACACGACTTCTGGTCACCGCCGACTCCATTCCCTCCCTTTGTCTGGAATTTTCCCGGAGAACGCGATGCGTATCGATTTTCTCGTTGTTTTTGTGTTTGTTTCTTTCTTTCTTGGCATTGTGCTTTCTATTCCGCTGCACCCTCCCTCGTACATACACACATACACACACACTCCTGGAATTCGTTCCCAGTAATGCTGACATGGTCGAATAGATGTGCAAGCATACAGGAATCGTCCTCCATTTCTAATGCAGCTTCAACGCATCGAAAGGCCGTCAATATGACGGTGCCGGAGTACAATTCATCCAATAGTGTTATTTGAAAATCGAAAAAGACTCGGGACTCGATCTGCGCTTCTGAACCTCCAACTGACAGCAAATCACGACGCCTCGGGGCGTATTCATTTTGCTTCCAACTCCAGTGGGGAATTACCAGATGGACAACAGAATGGATCTGCTTTTGGCGGAATCCATAGCGGCCGAAACGCATCTTTGACTGCCGGCTAATCTAATGGGCGGCGCTTGATGCGCGGCCGGAATCGCTGCATCGGGAGTGAGAGTGCTCTCAGAGAGCGGCATTGACCGACTCTGGAGCCGGCCGGACTGGGCGGCCTTTCCCACTGCAGGCTCGCGCGCCATTCCAATGGGATCCGACGGGGAAAATGGCATGTCAAGATGTACGTCAAATACAGCCGAGAAGAGCATCGCGGCCCGGCCGTTCGCCGCCGGAAACCGTCACTTTGGCGAAACACGCGCTCGCTTCGTCATCTAAATGCTCTCCGATGCAGATATAAATTCCGCTAGACGCCATGTCCCCAAATTGCATTGCTCACTGACACAAGTAGAATTTGTCCGTCGGTGGCCGAGACGGGGGGGGGGGGGGGGGGTCCCGCGACGTGACCGGGCACGAGCGCGACGCGACGCGACGACGAGCGCGGTGCTCGGGCGAGGCTCGGGTCGGTGCCCGGCCGTGACCTGGCCATGAGCGACCCCGCGCGGTGGTCGGGCGAGGCTCGGTGACAGCCGTGACCTGGCCATGAGCGACCCCGCGCGGTGGTCGGGCGGGGCTCGGGTCGGTGCCCGGCCGTGACCTGGCCATGAGCGACCCCGCGCGGTGGTCGGGTGAGGCTCGGTGACGGCCGTGACCTGGCCATGAGCGACCCCGCGCGGTGGTCGGGCGGGGCTCGGTGACAGCCGTGACCTGGCCATGAGCGACCCCGCGCGGTGGTCGGGTGGGGCTCGGTGACAGCCGTGACCTGGCCATGAGCGACCCCGCGCGGTGGTCGGGCGAGGCTCGGGTCGGTGCCCGGCCGTGACCTGGCCATGAACGACCCCGCGCGGTGGTCGGGCGGGGCTCGGTGACAGCCGTGACCTGGCCATGAGCGACCCCGCGCGGTGCTCGGGCGAGGCTCGGTGACAGCCGTGACCTGGCCATGAGCGACCCCGCGCGGTGGTCGGGCGAGGCTCGGGTCGGTGCCCGGCCGTGACCTGGCCATGAACGACCCCGCGCGGTGGTCGGGTGAGGGTCGGTGACGGCCGTGACCTGGCCATGAGCGACCCCGCGCGGTGGTCGGGCGGGGCTCGGTGACAGCCGTGACCTGGCCATGAGCGACCCCGCGCGGTGCTCGGGCGGGGCTCGGGTCGGTGCCCGGCCGTGACCTGGCCATGAACGACCCCGCGCGGTGGTCGGGCGGGGCTCGGTGACAGCCGTGACCTGGCCATGAGCGACCCCGCGCGGTGCTCGGGCGGGGCTCGGTGATGGCTGCTCAGTGTTTCTGGCCCGAACTAGATAGATGGCCAGTAGTGGTAGATTCCGACCGACTCCATTACAACAGCCTGCTGCCGACCCATTGCATGCCGTTTCTCGAAACTCAGTCGACAGACGGCAAGGATTGTACCTTTCACATTAGTGGCGACAGGCATATGTGTTCCCTGGAACGTTGATGGCTGCGCCTCACGCCACCGTTGCAGAAGGCGGATGGATTCCCGATACACTTTTGGTACCCCACACTTTGCACATGGGCCTTCATTCCTGAATGCCCTCAGCCACATTGCCAAGGCGGAGACCATTCTGGTGGCACATACCAGGAGAGCTATTGCTCGTTCAGTTCCTTAACTCATGCGTCAACCCGCTGGCTGGAGGAAAGTGCAGGATTAAAGTGCAGACAGCCGCCCAGCTCACCGGCCGCAACACGTGGTAAGCGTCCGTTTCTTGCTCACTCTGATGCTTCAAACATCGCATTTAGGGAGTTATGGGGCGGGGGGGGGGCCACGTTGCACAAAGGAAAGAGTCAAACTGACTGTGATAACCGACGAGTCCCGTGATCGTCGTATCGAAGCGTCGTGGAGGAAAATGCGGAGGCATTGGAAAGCCAGTTTAATTTTCGGCTAGAAAACGTTTCACTGCCGCCGGTAGGCTGCATAGATGATCGGCTGAGCCAGGCCAAATGCACCAATGGTTTCGAGTTCCAGCAATAATTGAGATGCCGTTCGCTTTTAAATTGTGGCGGAATCGAGACTGACTAAAGAGCATTCCAAAATGGGTCCAGATGTAAAATGGCAAAGCGCATCGTTGCCACCAGGTGGCAGGCTAAGTCAGCTCCATTGTTTTCAGAGGAAATGCTGTGAGTTCGAGATCCAGTAGAGGTTCATTTTTCAGCCTCAGCTACGCCAAATATTATGCAGGCGATGTGCAGACACCAGCTTAAGTGCATTGGAGCGTTGTCATATGCATACCGCCTATCACGTATTTCTCGATACCATTGGAGTTCATTAACATCTACAAAATGGGTACAGTTAACGGTCGTGTGACGTCTTGCAACCAGGGGCGTCGCCACCGGGCGGGGGGGCAGCTGGGGAAATCGCCCCCTGCCGTGAGACTGGGGAGCGCCGCCCCCTTAAATTTGAGGAGGCCCCTATCCGGAAATGCACATAAAAAAGGCGAACAAGGAGGCCGACGGGACAGAAGATCATGCTGTCAAGGAGGCCCCAAGACTGACGAGGCCCCCAGGAAATATAATCAGGTCTCTATAAGAGACGTAGAACAGATATTGGGAGGAGGCCCCCAGGACGAAAAGGAGGCCCCAGGACGTAGAACAGAGATTGGGAGGAGGCCCCCAGGACGAAAAGGAGGCCCCCAGGACGAAAAGAAGGCCCCCAGGACGAAAAGGAGGCCCCAACACGTAGAACAGAGATTGGGAGGAGGCCCCCAGGACGAAAAGGAGGCCCCCGGGACGAAAAGGATGCACCCAAGGACGAAAAGGAGGCCCCTAAGACGTAGAACAGATATTTGGAGGTGGCCCCCATGACGAAAAGGATTCCCCAGGACGAAAAGGATGCCCCAGGACGCAAAGGAGGCCCCAAAGACGTATAACATATTGGGAGGAGGCCTCCAGGACGAAAAGGAGGCCCCCAGGACGAAAATGAGGCCACCAGGACGAAAAGGAGGACCCAGAACGAAAAGGATGCATCCAAGGAAGAAAAGGAGGCCCCCAAAACGTAGAACAGAGACTGTGATGAGGTCCCCAGGACGAAAAGGATGCCACCAGGACGCAAAGGAGGCCCCCAGGGCGTAGAACAGAGATTGGGAGGTGGCCCCAGGACGAAAAGGAGGCCCATAAGACGTAGAACAGAGATTGGGAGGTGACCCCAGGACGGAAAGGAGGCCCCCAGGACGTAAAGGAGGCCCCTAAGACGTAGAACAGATTAAGAGGTAGCCCCCAGGACAAAAAGGAGGCACCCAGGACGAAAAGGATGCCCTCAGGACGGAAAGGATGCCACCGAGACGGGCAAGAAGCCACCCAGGTTAGACGAAAAGGCTTCCGATGGGTGGCAGGATATTCTTAATTTGGAAAACGGGGCCCACAAGACGGAAGAGGATGCCCCTGCAATATAAAATTAAGACATGATAGGGAAGATTTCTCCGGACGCAAAAGGGGCCCCAAGACGGGTAAGAAGGTCTCCGCAGGAATGAGAGAAGGCCACTGAGACCAGCCAGATGAGGCCCATATTTGGGAAGAGGAGGACCCTAGAAGAGAAGATCTAGGACTAGGACGCAAAAGCACCCTGCAAAGAGGATAATGAGGCTCCAAACACAGATGGGGAGGCCCCCACGACGTGAGAGGAGGCCGCTAATTTGAAAAAGGAGTCACCTAGGAGAGGATAGGATTCCCCAGAAATCAAGAGAGTGTCAAAAATGGCACGGAGGCAACCAGGATTGCAAAGGAGGCCCCAATACCGGAAGGAAGGCCCCAGAATATGAGAGGAGGCCCTAAGACGGAAAAGGAAGCCAGTGGATATGAGATGAGGTTTTGGAGACGCAAAAGCAGGCCCCAAACGGGTGAGGTTCCACCGAGATAGAAAAGGATGATCCAGAGACGTGGCAGGAGGTACCTAATTCGGAAGAGAACGACACAAGAGTGGAAATGAGACCCCATGATGAACGAGGAGGCCCCTAAAATAGGAGAGAAAGGCCATTGGATAAGAGCGATGGCTCCCAGACGTAAAAGAAGGCTCGAAGACGGCTAAGAAGGTCCCCGGGAAATAACAAGGCCACTGAGATAGGAAAGGTTGCCAGTAATTTGGCAGAGGAGGCGTCTGGGAGAGAAGAGGAGTCCACCAGGAGATAAGAGACCACCCTTAAGATAGGTAAAGATCGAATCCACACGCAGAGCAGGAGGCCCCCCAAGACGTGAGAGGAGGCCCCTAATTTGAAAAAGAAGGCCTCTAGAAGAGAAATGAGGCCCCTGCCGGACTCGAGAGGAGTCCCCCAAGAAGGAATATGTCTCCAGAACCAAATGAGGCCCCGAAGACCGGAAAGAGTTCCCAGGAAATGAGAGGATGGGAGTGGTAGATGGGTAGATAGGATGGGGATGGGAGTGGTAGAAGGTATGGAAGGAGGTGAGGTTTCCGAAATTGAAGATCCCCTCAAGACGGGTAAGGTTTTGCCAGGATAAAGGAGGAGGCCCACGAGGCGTGGCAGGAGGCCCCTAATTTGGCAGAGAATACCCTTCGAAGATGAGAGGTTGCCCCATGCCATGTTAAAGGGGCCCCAGAATGCAAGAGGAGGCCCTCCAACACGGGAGAGGAGGACCATTGAATATGGAGGAGGGTAGAACACACAAGGAGACGTCGAAAACCGGTAAAAAGGCTATAGGAAATGAGATGAGACAGTTAAGACGCGACAGGAGGCCTATAATTTGCAAGAAGAAGCCCCTAAGAAGTAGTAGGAGTCGTGTCAGGGTACTTTAAAATCACGATATGGGCCCCAAAGAATCCGGCTGGGGTCCCCGCAAATTACGCTGAGCCTGGGGGTACCAAAAATTCACGCCCGGACCACGAAAATCATGCCAGGGGCACGACAGGTCGTACCGTACCCAACAGTCTCATTGGGACCAAAACAAATGAAGCCAGAGCAACGAAAAACAATCCGGACATGGATAATCACTCCGGGGGCCCAACAATGACGCCAAAAGCCCCCAAAATGCATTGGACCCCCAAAAAGTGCCGAGGCCGCTATAGCTCGCGCTAGGGATCGAAGAAAATGACGTCGGGGCCCAAAAGATCACATTGGACTCAAAAAGGTCGCGTCGCAGCCCTTGAAAATCACACTGGAGGCCCAGAAGGTCGCGCCGGGGCCCCAAAAGTTGCAGCTGCCCCACAAATCAATCCTTAACCAGAATGTCACTCTGGGACAAAAAAAAACTCCTTCAGTGGCCGCAGTGCTATATCAAAGGGGATAATTCCCCCTCCATCCTGAGAGGGATAAGCTCCCAAGAATCGTGCCGGGGCCTCAAAAATCGCGTTCGGGCCACCAAAAATCGCGTCGGTCCACCAGAATTCGCGTAGTGGTCTCCAAATAAATACCGCGAGCCCCGGAAAACTCGCTCCGAGGCCCGAAAATTTGCAACAGGAACCGCGAAAATCGCGTTAGGGCCACAGCTAAATACAACGCGTCCCACAAACTCGAACCGGGCCCCCAAAAATATCGAGCTCGGGACCCACAATTCCCATCGGTAGTCCCGTCGAGGCTCCCAAAAATTGGCGTCTAGGGCCACACGTAAGCACAGTGTGACCACAAACATCGGATCGGTATCCGAAAAAAATCAAGCTGGAGCCCTCCAAAATAAGGATGGATTCCAACAACTAAATGCCAGGGTAAAAAAAGGCTCTGGAGCACCGAACATATTATCAGATGCCTTCACAAATTGCATACGGCACCGAAAAACATACCGGATCTCGAACAATCGAGGTGGGATACAAAAACATGGCGCCAGGGGCTCGAGAAATCAGGCCGTGATTCGGACTTTAAAAAAAAATCAGAAAATATTCACAAAAATCGTATTGAACCCAGAAAACTGGGGTTGGGTCTCCGGAACCACGCGCCTGGGCGCGATAAGTCGCTCTGGGACCTAGAAACATCGCACCGAAGCCCCAAAATTGTACTGGGGCCCCACAAGTGTGCGTCAGAAGCCAAAAATAAACACATCGGGACCCTAAGAGCACAACGGGGGCTGAAAATACAACTGGCCCTCCAAAACGCACAGAGTCTCGCAAAAAGCGACAGGGCCTTAACACATGCGTTGCAGCCATAAATAAACATACCGGGAGGTCTAAAAAATACACCGGAAGCTCTCAAGGCACACAGGGGTCATGCTAACGCACAAGAGCCTGAAAAAGTGGCTGGGGCCGCAAAAGGCAACATGGCTCCAAAACAAACAAAAAGACCGGGCGCTAAATAAACACATCGGTATCTTCGAAAACGCCTTGACACGTCAAAAAAAATCCACGGTGCACAAAAATACAACAAACCCTGGAAAGCGCAGGAGGTTCGGAAATGTGTTAGGCCCCTAACAAAAATGGATTGGAGCCATAATACACAATCATAGATAAAGAAAGACGCAACAGGTCCAAAAAGAACTCCGAGGCAGGGCCTCGGTTCAGTAGCCAATCTGGGAGGATAGCAGCAAAGATATGAAGTGCATCAAAGCTCAGCGGAATCCGCATTTCATAACTACCAGAAAATGTGGGAAATAGGAAACTAATGATCGAATTTAATCAATCGACCTTTCGCAGCGAACGCCCATACGAAGCATTGCATCACGTCAAATATGGCGCAAGTCTATCATGTGGCAGCAATTAGCAAAACGCAGAAGGACTAGCAGAAACCGTAGCATCGCACGAAGTGTGGCGAATGCACCGAATGCGAAAGATAGGTGTGCACGTACACTGACGTTGCCGTCGTGACGACCGGGTGCTATGAACTGGAATGCCTGAAATTTTGCAATTTTATATATTAAAGTGGTGGGTAATACATTTTAAATTGAAGTTATGGGCCTAATACATTTTCGAAACCCTGCTCGTTTTAGGGTTTTGTTGCTTTTTTTTGTGCACCGAGTATTTTTTCATGTGTCAGGGCGTTTTCGAAGATCCCGATGTGTTTATTTATCTCCCGGTCTTTTTGTACGTTTTGGAACCATGTTGCCTCTTGTGACCCCAGCCTCTTTTTCAGGCCCTTGTGCGTTCTCATGGCCCCTGTGCGCCTTGCGAGCTTGCAGTGCATTTTTTAGGGCTCCCGGTATGTTTATTTAGGGCTGCAACGCATGTTTAACACGCGCACTGGAGGGGGGGGGGGCGAAATCCGCCCACCCCTCCAGTTTTTCGCAAATAACTGCAGATTTTACCGGTCTATATACGTGATTTTCGGTATACCTGCTGAGAAATGAACGGCGCGTCGTTTAAAGTAAGACAAATGGAAATCGGCCGAAAATTGTTCGAGTTAGGGGCCGTTAAAGTAAAAAAATGTTATAGCGCCAGACCACAGAAATCGGCGCTGATGCGCTTCCCTTATACTGACAAAAGGGAAGTGTTCTAGGCAACATTAGCGACTTGTTTGATGCATATTGATATGCTGTATAGTTTCAAGGTCATGTTAGGTCACCAAGGTCAAGTCAGGTCAAGTTCATGACAGGTTAATGGAACCAAACTTGATTAACTGGAATGTTGCCATAAATGCACTACTGGTTGTCATTTGTACTGTTTGTCATTGCGTTTCAATACTTTATTCATGTACTTCACTCCCTTCTTCACGAAGCCGATTGCTCCGAACTGCCCGACGGAGCAGTCGGGCGGGCGGCCGGTTCCGGTAACTGGAACAGGTAACTGACCTGATAAAGTGGTGCTATATAGGTGACCTGAGGTCAAATGTTGGGTCTAGCATCTGCATTGCATCATTAGTAATGTCCAAAACATCATTAATGCCCATTTTTGACCATTTAAATACAATCACAGCGATCCATAACGATGCCAAGCCAAGCCACGCAAAAACGGAAAATTTTGCCAATCTGACCTCATTTGACCTTGAAGATATTGACCTAAGGTCACAAAAATCGCACACGATAGAGTTCACTACCGTGTCCATCCACCCTGCGAATTTCGTTCCTCCAGCTTTACTAGGAGCCGAGATCTTAGGGAGGGGGGCGGAATCCGCCCCCCCCCCCTCCAGTGCGCGTAATTCTCAGAGGCCCTCCAGGGCGCGTGTTAAGGCCCTATCGCTTTTTGGGAGACTCGGTGCGCTTTGGAGGGCTAGTTGTATCTTCGGGCACCGATGTACTCTTAGGGTCCCGCTGTGTATATTTTGGGCTTCTGACACATATTTTGGGGGCCCCATTACGATTTTGGGGCTTCGGTGCGATTTTTCTGGGTCCCAGCGCGACTTGTCGCGCCCAGGCGCGTGGTTCCGGAGACCCAACGCCAGTTTTCTGGGCTCAACGCGATTTTTGTGGATCTTTTCTGGGTTTTTTTAAAGTCCGAATCCCGGCCTGATTTTTCGAGCCTCTGGTGCCATGTTTTTGTATCCCACCTCGATTTTTCGAGATCCGGTATGCTTTTTGGTGCCGTACGCAATTTTTGAAGGCACCTGGAAAAGTTGTTCGGTGCTCCAGAGCCATTTTCCTGACCCGGACATTTATTTGTTGGAATCCCTCCTTTTTTGTAGTGCTCCAGCTTG
Source organism: Ashinkailepas kermadecensis (assembly GCA_034440615.1). Classification (NCBI taxonomy): domain Eukaryota; kingdom Metazoa; phylum Arthropoda; class Thecostraca; family Neolepadidae; genus Ashinkailepas; species Ashinkailepas kermadecensis. Next base: position 52,214 of record JAOTOM010003437.1, read on the forward strand.
ATTTTGTGGGATACCGATCCTGTTTTTGTGGTATGGGTGTAATTTCAGCAGTGTGAGGTGACTTATCAAGGGATACCAAAAGAAAACCTTAGAACTGGGTGGTGGAGTTAGGGTTGAAATCCGACCAACCAGAAACTATAGTGGTAGATTAAGCCCCTCCACAGGACAATTTAGTTGATCACTAATTATATTATTTCGAAAGGTCCCCTTTGACAAAATAGCGGTCGAAATCCAAGGACTATTTAATGGGCGTATGTGCCCCCCTGCAAATCCGTTTGCCCCCTCCTGCTTGACGCAAAGATAGGTACTCCACTGGTCCCTCAATAATTTTCCGAAACATACGCCCATGGGGCAAAGCCAACATTGAGGGGACAAATTACCCCTCACAGGCATACAAAACAGCATCCATGTCCCATATAAAATGGGATGAATGATTTTTTTAATGTATTTTCTTCCAACAAACTTCTTTTCTGTTATTACAGCCTGCAGGATTAGAGCTTCCCAGCTTCGATACCTTCTCAAAGTCATTTACAAAACGGTACAGCACAGCGAAAACCATGGGCGTGACGGCGTGGAATTTGAAGGTTTTGCATTATGTATGCACTGCCATTGTTGCATTGTTGCATTGTCACTTATGCATTGCTGTTCAATGCTTGTTCTTGCCATGAATTTATTCGCTGAGGATATATTTTAGCTCGTGTGACAGTTGCCTTGCAGCCAGCACCAAATGTTATCAGAATAAAAAAAATCCTAAGATGGCGCTCAGAAAACCAATTCAATCCACTTCTCGTTGTCACCTTTGCGAAATTGTCGTCCTAGGACTGAGAAATGATCGTTCAAGCTTTGCTTATGACATCAAGCTGGTGGGAATAAATAACAGTAGTGATGAATCTAGCTATATTCAGTTAGACTTGGAGGACTTAAAAGTGGGTTGATCAATGGCGGATATCTGTAAGATATGCTTAGCACCAGCCCCGCCAGCTCGCTGCAATCTAGAGGCCATAGGCCAGAATCTTGAGACGTTGGTTTGTTTTGGCACTTAAGTATTTATCCAAATATTACTTATTTATACCCTGGTATGGCCCAGTTTTCAGCGAAAATGATCAGTGCTATTCCGTTTTGAGTAAATGATGCATCATGCCAAGAACAAACAAAACACCAATATGAAATCATGTTCCCCATTCTCGAACTTCGAACTGGAAGAATTTCGTGGCGACGCCACTGCTTGCAACCCCAAACTGATCTTGCAAGGCTAAGGCATGAGTATTGTTTCGGATACCGCAAAACGTGGCCGATCCTGGCGAGCAGACTTTTTAAAACAATGCCAATATCTGGTGACCTGACATGTCGGGCACCTGCAATATTCAGGGTGTGCGCCAAATTGATGTACCTGCGACCAGCTGTGCACAAATTGAGCAAAATCGTTCGACCCGTGTTTGGATATACCCGAAGAGCACCTTGGGGATGAGGCAGCCGGCTCGACCACCTCGCCTCGTAATTCAAGGGCTCAATGCGCATAGGTGCTATTAACCCTCCCCGTCTTTCCGGTTATATCCTCAGACACCGTCTCGGGGGGGGGGGGGGGGTTGATACAAACCCCCCACTAATTTCCAAACTTAGCGTCGCACGAAAACGAAAGAGGTGTCATCGGAAAGCGCTCGACGAGTAAGGCCAGAATTCCCCCCAAATTGCCCCCAAAAGTAGCAAAGTGGTCAAAGTGGTCGGCTCTTGGTGCACCATTTTTGTGTGCACTTAGCGGAGATGCCGTTTTCCACCTCCAGCTCTTCACCCGGGACAGAAAGTCTTGATAACACGCCAAGACACGAGACACGCCATTGAGGGCATGACGATCGTGACGCACGCAGATCATGTCAGGTCGATAGAGCAGACAGTGGTGGAGTTCGCACTCCGACAAAACTCTATAAATCGCAGCCTGGCCGCTCAATGGGGACGTTCGCGTCAGACAGCGCGCCGCACGTGCCCGCTTGATATTCGGATTACTTCCTGAGACGCTACTGGGCACGACTTCATTTGGAGCGTAGACTTGACTTTGAAAGCTACAAAATGCACGTCCAACCGGGGAATGATGCAGTCCTGGTATGCTCTGGTGGCTTCTAATATCTCGTCCATCTTGATGGCCGCGAAATCTAACGGTTCCTGAGCATACTTACGAGCAGTTGAATTTTGCTCGGCTTATTTCCGGACGTGCTTCTGACGGTGGCGCACTCAAATGGGTGATCAATAGTAGCCATTTATCTGTATCTCCCTGCGAAGATAAGGCGAGCCTCGTATTCCATCATGACCCAAACGGCAGTGTGGTTATCTTCACCTACGTAACATAAACTTTAAGAAAGAACGATATCACGTGTGTGTCTCACTCCTCGATAAGAAAAATGGCGTATGGGGTTGAGTTGTGTGGATTGTTTAATGTCTGCGTATATGTTAAATACCCAGGTGCCTTTCCAGGCAATTCATATGAATCCATGCCCTAAGTTTAAGAGCTAAGATAACCACAGATCACTATACCCAACTCTAAAATAGATAAACAAAATACGCTCCATGCTCATGAAAATAATACATTTTCAGATTGCGAAGACATTGTGAATTCAGAATTTGTGAATCGAATGCCAATTAAATGCATGCTTAATGTACGTGGGCATCAAATTAAAGGAACTGAGATATTTAGGGGAAGCCGGGGTAGCGCCGCCTTCTGGGTAATATCGGCCAGCTCTCTCCGGAGCAGAATTTAACCAGAGGAAGCTTATCTAACTCGCTTTCCTTTCAAGGTCACACGCGAGACGCACATAAAAGGTGAACTTCTGGATAGAACTGGTTTTCTATGAAAAACATTGCACTATCCTTTTCTTCTTCTTTTTGTTTGGTATGCTGTTATAAGAACACACCATGTTTATCAATGTCGGTGTGCTTAAAGAAAGCCTGAACACGAAGTCAAACGTGTTATCAGCATCATCATAGAGCCTTATATAATTAAGAACAAGCAAAGTTTTGGCGCCAATATGCCCGCTACAAAATATTTCCATTGTCAGGGACTATTCTACGCAATCGGGATGTCGCAGCCCACCCTGACGGTGATACCCCACAACAGGGACTCGAAATAGAGGAAGGGACAGCTGGGCATGTGCCCCGCTCAGAGGTCTAGAAACGTGGCTACTTAGCTACTATGGTAGGTAGCGCATCTGCTTATGACCTTTTTGCAGATGTATCGAATTTAGAGAATGTGTTTCAATACTTCGTGTCGGACGAGCGGCAGAAAATAAGAAAACTAAATACGTCGCATCAATTCCATCAGCATCAGACCGTGAACAACATCAATGCAACAGAGTATGGCATAAACAACACTAAATTATATTCATTAGTGGGATAATAAACATTTGCAGGATAATAAACATGGGATAATAAACATCTATGGCATCTAAGCTAACGTATCTTGGAATTATTTGAAGCAGTCTTGAACCAGAAGCGTATGGGGAGGGGGGGGGTCAGCGTCAGCTGGTGCAGCTGCTACAACTGGCCTTAGACTCCTCCCGCACCCACCCACACTCCGTAGCTTTCCAGAGGTTCGGTCTTCAGCGATGCTTTGCACACATTAAAGCATCGACTCCACAATCCACACTCCACATCCAGAACATTGAATCTGAATGGCAATTATACCATGATCCAGATTCTACGATGAATGTTGTATTCTGTATACTGGATTGCCAATGTAGCGCCATGTAGCGCGACGTATCACAAGCAAAACTCGCCAGTTTAAGGAAAAATTGATGAGCATTGCTGTGTACATAATCATGGATTTTTCATCTATTCATGTGCTATAACAAAGGATATATATATATATATATATATATATATATATATATATATATATATATATATATATATATATATATGTATATATATATTGTATTGTGATACGGAAATTTCAGGTGATTCTCTCCCTCCTTCGGGATTCGTAGCGCGGTGTATACACTTTTAAGGAAGTGTACACACTTCCTATTTGCGCATTATTTAATTATTTCATAATATTCCCTACTGGGTAAAAAACAGAAAATATTTCTTTATAATTAGAAAAGTAACAAACAGTTGTCTCATTTTGGTAATGTATGGAACAAGCATATATTCACAAGTCAATGCGCCTATTTATTAAAATCCGTAATATTAGTTTAAAACTGGCGCATTTGTATGCCAGACGCCCAAACGTCACATTTCTTGGGTTGCTCTATCAATTGAATTTATTGCGATCGTTGCCGCTAGGCACCGCTGGCATCACGCCGGTCTGACGTCATGTAGTATTTAAAGAAACGTTTTCCTAGTAATACTGATATTGCACTAAGAAATGTTGTATTTTTTTATATTTTTATTGGAGATTAAATACTGTAGGTAGATAATCTAGTCCATGCCAGGAAATGTCAATGGAATATTAAACCATGACGTCAGAATCCAGTGATTCACGAGCGGTAGACAACTCCAATAAATGAAGTTGACAGAGCGACAGCTGAGCTTGCTTCCGTGCAGTTCCTTTCAAACGTGACCAGTTTTTATGCGGTTATTGCGCGTGGGCTCTTCCTTTTCGAGTGGTCCCGTGATTGCTTGCCACAATGCCCAAGGAGCGAAAGTTGAGCAAGATCAGAAGTCCCAAGAATTCGGATGCCTGGGCATCAAGACAATTCGTGCATTGTGGCGTAACAGGTTGTAGTTGGTATAGCTACAAGTATCCACTTAAACGTCACGTGGCAAGTAAGCACAAGGAATTGTCTGAGAAGAATATTCAGTTCAAAGGCACAGGATTTGCAACCGGGGAGTAGTTTGCGAGCTGGTGCCCGGTGTATGTGGTAAGTACCTACCTAGGTATGGGTAGGGGTGATGTCTCCTGAGCACTTGCCTTTGCTATGTAAAAGATACTTAACTTCATGATCATATCCCCTCATCTTTAAGCTTGGCACACACCCTACGAGGTGAGTGATTAATCATTTGCAGATGCAATCTTTCATGGAAAAGGCAATGGCTCTGAATTTGAGAACTGTTTGGCTGAAACTCTACTTAATTTTCCTGAAATGCCACCCCTCCAGCCCTCTTGCAATCCCCAATTTGTTGAAATGCTGCCCTTCCAGCCCATTTGCAGCCATCAGCTGCATGTCTGACCAACATTGAGCACACCTTGATGGCCATGACCAAGGCTTAACAATTGGGTTGTTTTGCAACAGGACAAGATGTTGGTAGGTATTTGCTTAGCAGCATGGCATCTTGGGTTAAGCATGATGCAATGCATAACATTAACCAACCTAACAAAATTTGGCTAAATCTGAAGCCTAATTTTGCATGCATGGGCTGCCAATGTTAGCAAGTGCTGTAATACAGCTGGTTTTGGACATGTTCTTTCAATACAGTTCTGGTTGGCTTTTGGGTGTTGGTCCATGCAATTCCTTATACCATTGTCCAAAAAATGCATGTCTACCTGTGCAGATGAAGAACATTGTTGCTTAGAAATTGTGGATGATTTGAGAAAAACAAGACATGCATTGAAGGATGGAAAGCCAGCATTTTAAATCATTGATCAGTTATGGTTACCATGTCTGTCTAAACAGTCTAAGCAGGGAAATGATGCAAACTTCTGAAAGGATGAGGGAATACATTGCCATCAATTGTGAATTTCTCGTCTTGATATGTGCTAGTATATTGAACGAATCACATATTCTCCAATTTGATATGAACCTTTAGCTGATTTTGTACGGTGCCTGTGGAGATCAGCTGTGTTGTAGAATATTCAAACTGTAGCGGCGACCACGCCCTAATCCCAAATATACCCTTGGCTGTAATCCGTGCCATGGAGTTAACTGCAGGTTAAAAAAGGCCACAACCATGACATGGGATAACCGGAGCAAATGTGAACAAGTTATGAAGCGATAGTCCGACATTAAAGCGCTGGTTTGATCGTATTTACATCATTTCATTCCATGTATTTGATTTTGTATTTTGTTTTTGACAAGAAACACAGATTGAATGACCTAAGGATAAGCCTCGAAGTACCTTAAATATTTGGTATACAGAGATGTTTTATAACACCTAAATCGACGACTTGGCACATGTTCTTCGATTACTCGTAGTGATTTAAGAAGTTTTCGCTCTTCATGTAGCAATTGCGTGTTTCCATAAATTGGTGTGTAGCGGAACCGGCAATTTTTAGAGCTCTGGCTCCGCTCCTCCTCCCATGGAAAGGTGGCGTCCATTCAATCGGGAAAAGGCGCCCCTCCGGGAGACCCCAATGGTTACCTACCCCACCCACTTAGTGTATTTTTTTGCTTGCCAAACACGCCCCTCTCAGAGGAATAGGTGCACAAGAGCACCTCTTGAGAGGAAGAGCACCTTCTGGGAGAAAACGTTGCTCACCAGTTGACCCATCGATCCTTCCAAGCTCAAATAATGTTCAGCCGAAAGCGCTCCTCCAAGGACTTTCACAGTAGCTACCATCCGAGGAAATGGTTCTCCTCAAAACGATTATTGCATGTCCTGTGTCATTATCGGTGTGAACAATTACCCCAAATTCAATTTTCCTCGCTCAATACAGTAAAAAAGCGGATATTGATAGAACTTGAGGTCAGGAAACTTAACCTTTATTAAAATCTTGAGAGCAAAGTTGTTCGCCTAGATAAAAGAACAGCATGGTACGCGACCAGTGTTGATATCTTGCAACTACTTGAAATGACGGTACCTTGAATATTTTTGAACATTGCTCTCTTTTATCCGTCGCAGGTCAATTACCTCTGACTATATAGACCTGAATTTTTTCCAAGCTTTGCAGCACAGATGCATAAGAGGGTACACATATTTCGTCTCTGTCTATTCACTCCGCCGCCATCCCGAAAAGGCCCTGAGGAGGTGAGGCTCAGGAGACCACCCCCGGTCTGGAGAGAGTTAATGCATTGTCACAATGTCATTCGTCAACTGCGGGCATCAATAAGACCGCAATATAATGGCTGTCTCCACTTCCTCTAAACGTTAATTGGCAACGGCACGAATTTCATGACCCATCCATTGCTTCATGTCGCTAAATATGCCAAATGGTAAGAGCAACTTCGGTAAATGCATGGGCGGTGTTACCACGTCGGCAGTCCTACGCTCTAAAACACGATGTCACTACACAAGAAAACCGATAGAGTATAATATATTATTACCCAAATAATTCGTTTTGTTGAAAAAAACGTGAAAAGCCCAAGGTACGCATCAACATGTCAACAACTTGTAGATCCTGTGTAGTGTTCTAGAGAAACCTGAGAAGGTTTATGGGGTTAGGGGGTCGGGTCTGCTCCGGCTTCCCCCATGTATGTCTGGGTGAACATCACGAATAACATGCTTGACAATTTTCACATTAATTCAAATTGAATATTCAGCTTAGGGATCTATCACACGATATATTAGTGCGATGAATGCTCGCAGTGCGAGTTCATATTGGGGAGCATTTTAAAACAAAACTTATTTGGAATCATTGAGGAAGCGGAAATGAACGATAGTTCAAAAATGTTTGCCCACCCAATAAAATGTTTTTTTGTTTTTGTTTTAACATTTTGATGCTTGGACTTTTAATTTGTCTTGTTCTACTGGGTATGGCGTACCGAGAAACGTTGATTTAATCAAACTGAGAGTCATAACAATTGCTTACTTTTACCAGAATCTTCGATTTTGGGCTTAATGACCAAATATGCCAAACAAAATGGCACATGGGTCAGACTCGCCTGGCGGCAGACTGGCATGGCAGCAGACCCGTCTGGCTGCAGACACGCCTGGCGGCACACTCGCCTGGTGGCAGACTTGCCTGGGGGGCAGACTCGCCTGGCGGCAGACTCGCCTGGCAGCAGACTCGCCTGGCAGCAGACTCGCCTGGCAGCAGACTCGCCTGGCAGCAGACTCGCCGGGGGGGCAGATTCACCTGGGGGGGGACAGACTCGCCTGGGGGGGGCAGACTCGCCTGGCAGCACACTCGCCTGGCAGCAGACTCGCCGTGGGGGGCAGATTCACCTGGGGGGGCAGACTCGCCTGGCGGCAGACTCGCCAGGTAGCAGACTCGCCTGGCGGCAGACTGGCCTGACAGCAGACTCGCCTGGCAGCAGACTCGCCTGGCACAGACTCGCCTGGGGGGCAGACTCGCCAGGTAGCAGACTCGCCTGGCAGCAGACTCGCCTGGCGGCAGACTCGCCTGGCGTCAGACTGGCCTGACAGCAGACTCGCCTGGCGGCAGACTCGCTTGGGGACAGACTCGCCTGGCAGCAGACTCACCTGGCGGTAGACTCGCCTGGCAGCAGACTCGTCTAGGGACAGACTCGCCAGGTAGCAGACTCGCCAGGTAGCAGTTTCGCCAGGGAGTTGACTCATGCATGCACATGGCAATGTGTTCCGTACAAATGTACGACCTGCAACATCTCGCCACCTAGCCACACATGATGTGCCTTGTAGAATGTGTGGTATTTACGAGGTGAGACTTCATCAAGCTGACGCACGTTTAGGGTGTACCCATAAGGCGCATACAATATTTCAGAACGCTGTTGGAATTTGCTCCATGTCAGAGGAAAAACGGTGCCAATGCTTTATCGCATGAATAAGAAGTATTCACGGTACGATTGTTATGAAGCAGAGTGTTTGCGATCGCTTTCCTGGCCGTTTCTTACTGCATCTCTCCCTTTCTCTTTCTCTCCTTCTCCTCTCTCCACCCTCCCTCTCTTTCTCTGTCTCCCTTACACTCTAAATACCTCAACTCTCGACATGCACGTCGTACGCCGTGGCAGTCTAGACTAGTGGTAAATACCATAATTCAAATATCAGACACCAGATATCCAATGGAAAATATTACACTGGCCCGGGTCTGGACGGTCTGATGTGACTAAGCCCTGTCAAATGATTGGCTTTTCAGTACATGCTTTTGTGCATGTACGGAACCCCATTTTTTATGTTAATTCAACTCATGAAGGCAGTTCACATCACCTTGGAAAACCTCGTTCACTCACATAACGCGAATTGAAAATGAAAGTCGTATCAAGTATCCCTGATTGTATTGACAGGCATTGATAGCAACAACATGATGATTACAAACTAATTTATCAAACGTATAGGTTAATGTTCAGTACTTTCCATCCTCAATCAAAGGACACAGAAAATTCCATACTACGGAGCTCTCATTCATTAAGTATTCAATAATCTGCAAAATGTTGCGCCATGCATCATGTAATCATACTGTACCACATCAGATTCAACATCAAAACTGCAGTATTCTCCAGCTCTGAAACGTTTTGGTAATCTGGTATAAAACAACATCCAAATTATCTGCCTTGCTATCATTTTCTGATTTGCGTTCGTCCTCAGCCCTCTCTGATTCTAAGATTTAATTGGCTGTGACTTTGAGTTGCGTGGCTTAACCAATGCATCAGGTAACCATTAATGATGACCATCCACAACAATGGACTCGGAAAAGCACCAGGTATGCACACACGCACGCACGCACGCACGCACGCACGCACGCACGCACGCACGCACGCACGCACACACACACACACACACACACACGCGCGCGCGCGCGCGCACGTACACTACCACGCACGCACGCACGCCCGACCAGATGGCGTCCTCGGTAACCGACAGACCATCGGATAGGCCACACAAACTCTGATTGGGGCACAATCTTCAGCCAGGCGAGCGCACCCAGGCTTTCGGAATGACGACAATGCTGCTAAGAATAGGCATCGCCAGGTATGGCCATCTGGTGGCCCAACCGTGAGACATCATTGTCACTAACAGTGATGTGAGTCAGACAGCTGGCTAAAATCACTATTTCTAGTCGATCGTTCGGCGTTTCGGTCATGCCTATGTTTCCGATCTTTCTTTGGGACCGTCTTCAATCTGTGAGGGACTTTTCTGACATCTGTGTCTCTTCTGTGTATTCTGTGACATCTCTTCTGTGTATTCATGATGGCAGCTGCCCAGTTCAATACACAATGGAATCTCGGCATTTATATAGCTTCGCTGTGGACCGGAAATTTGGAAGTCGCAACACTCGGGCGCTGCATTCCAACCGCGTACGAAGCGAATGACTTCCGTGTATCTACACAGTACCGCCGCGTGCTAGATTGCGAGTGTCCGGAACGTCACTTGCATTGTTGGATCGGTCGCTCGTGGCGACTCATGCACCATTGCTAATGAAATTGCCGTCGACTCGGTTGTCTGATGCATCGCACCGCCAGCTAGTTTGCATACTCAATATCAACCAAGAACGCCTTTGCTGTCGATCTGGACTAGAGGTGGCAAATGGAAGTCCGCTCAGCATGCTATGTCAGGAGCGACGGGATTTTCAAACGGTCCGTGATATATATGCCCGGATCTCAATCGGGAATGACAATTGTTTTCCTCCGAAGAAGACTGACAGCCTGCCGTTTCAGCACCGCTGTCACACGTCTCCAGAGTTGCACGAGCTTCCTGCATGGACTTTCAAAGTCCCTCGCAGACCAGCCTGCCACTAACGCCGAGCACCACTCACACACACACACACACACACACACACACACACACACACACACACACACACACACACACACACACACACACACACACACACACAGCCACACACGCACACACCTGACCTCAAGCACGTATGCGACACAACCAACATCACAACACTTTTAAAACGCTTACACGATATATATATATATATATATATATATATATATATATATATATATATATATATATATATTTTATATTGTATATATATATATATATATATATATATATATATATATATATATATATATATATATATATATATATATATATATATATATATATATATATATATATATATATATACACATATAATATATACGTGGATGTTTAGCACAGTATTTCCATTTCTACCTGCGAAACTACTCGTTTCAAGTTATAATTGTTCCCCACACCTCAGACACCAAATTGTCCACTGCTGGCTTAATGACAGGATCAGTGTTCAGTTCCCTTTTCTTTGTGTCGGCTCTAAACTCCGTCATCACCGACAACCTCTCGGTCCAAATTTCCCTCTATGCTGATGACATCGTCCTCTGGACATCGCACAGAACACCGAAATGCACTTGGAACACTACAACGCGCACTTGCGGAGCTATGCAATCAACTAGCACTTCTCAATCTACACATGGCACCTCACAACGCAAAGTGCTTTTTTGACAGCACTCATCAACATATTATCGACTATCCCGACTAACCACATACCCACACCATATATTGTCTCCGCTAAATTATTAGGCATCACATTAGACCCACGACGTACTTACCGTCCGCACATCTTAAATATCCAAAAACGTGCATAACAAATGTTAACCTCTTACGAGCACTCTGGCACTACTTGGGGATGCGACAGAAACACACTAATGACACTATGAAAATAAATAATTCGACCAATCATGGAATGTGGATCCCTACTGTTCGAAAACTCTGCCCCGTCAAATCTCGCAATCCTCGACAAAATACAAAAACCAAAGTCTCAAAATTACTACAGGAACATACATCACATCACCACTACAGGCACTTCGTATTTACAATCACCTGCCACAACTACAGCACAGACGTACAAACGCACTTCTTAGACACCACCATAAAACGCAACTCATTAGAAACCACTCATGTACGCAGACACTCAAATTACGCACCAGTCGCATCTATCAACTCATTGATGCTCCTCGAATACAAACGACAATAGGATGTCGCATTCGCATAGATTTAAACGCCTTGCACATTCCTCTTCCTACCATACACCCACTTCCGCCTGCCACTGTCTGGTGGAAACACAAAACACCCATGGCACACTATTTCATAGATCACCCAAAGCACACCAAAACAGATACTGAAATTCAACAACTCTTCCGGCAATTAACATCACAATACCCTGACGACAACATACCTTGCATTGACGGCTCCAAAACACAAACACACCCACGCACATCCACACACGCACCACAGCAGACTGGCACAGCGGCAGTAGCGTATCCCAGTGCAGCGCCATCGGGAGTCATTCTGCACGCCCGTCGGACCGATACAGCATCTGCATACACTGCATAGCTATACGTAATTTATTCGGCATACTCAACAATTACCAACACCAACATGAAACACAACATTATCGCCACTGACGCAAAATCAGTCCTACAAAGCATTACACCGCATACTACGGTCACACACGGGATACAAAATATATTTCGCATTCACAATAAATTAACCCATGACAAACGACAAATACACCTTTGGATACCGAGCCATACCAACATACCCGGCATCGATCACGCCGACAGAGAAGAAGCAAACGTAGCCACGACGCTGCCGCAGACAACCAATGCCCATACTCGCAATCGGCCTATTTTCCCACAATGCGCCAGGCTATCAATACTCGCATTGAACAAGCATGAGACAACTCACAAACACCCCTCCATGAAATACACCACAAACATGAGCACCGGAACACCATCAACCAAAGCGACAGACTCAAAGAACTTACTAACACAAAGAGCATACGCACCAACATGTAGCACACACAAACAACAGACACAAAGACATACTAAGACAACCTCGCCCACAATGCATCACATGCCATCACTCACTTACCGTGAAACACATACTCATGCATAGCACCAGATACAAAAACGCAAGATAGCACATCACAAACTACTTCACTATAAACAACATCCCACTAAGCATCGCCACTCTTTCTGAACAAGGACCATCCAACATTACACGAGCATTTCTTCCACTTTCTTTCAATACACGCCTGATCCATCAACCGTGAAAACGGAACGAAAAAAGACGAAAAGAACACACAAAACGACAAAGGAAAAAAACAGCAGGTGTATCACAGGAAACGAAAACAAGAACAAATCAAACGAAAAGAAAGAGTCGGTCAGATAAGAGACAAATGAACTTCCCAAGCATGCAAGTGTAACGTGTACTTGCACTATTCAAAGGGGAATGACAATGACCCGACCCATTCCACCCACTACACCCATACCCGAACTGAGCCTCGTCCGGACCGGCTTATCTACTCTACATCTTCATCTCTTGCTTCCGCGGACTCTCCATCGTTCACCGTCCTTGAAATTTAGCTGTGAAAGAACCGATCAGTCGCCTTCTGGGCAAATACCTTTCCTGGATACCCTACTGACGGTGCAAAGCACGGGGTACTTCAACACATAATTATACGTTAAACCGATGGCTACAAATATCATCCTCCCTTACTTGTCGGCTCACCCAATAGAGACGAACAGATCTGTTTTGTACTCACAAATGCTTAGGGCTTATCGACTAGGATCAACTCGAACTGGACGGGAAAGGGGAATGGCTAAAATAGAGCGCCTCTTTCTAGACAATGGCTATCCACATATTGCGTGTAAAGAAAGCATACGACCTTCAATATACCAGGAGGTGCTGAGTTGACATCAAAAGTAACGTTAAGGATTAAACTTTATTACTCAACGTTTCGGCCAGGGGCCATCGTCAGGACTCCTGACGATGGCCCCTGGCCGAAACGTTGAGTAATAAAGTATAATCCTTAACGTTACTTTTGATGTCAACTCAGCACCTCCTGGTATATTGAAGGTCGTATGCTTTCTTTACACGCAATGTCTAAAACCCAGGAGCATCTAAGAGCCATTCTTCGTTGTATTAAGCTATCCACATAGACTGATTCAACGCACTAAATTTCCAGTACAGTCTAAACATGGTTCCCAAAGTATCTCAAACCCTGGTAGGAAATTAGTGCAAGCAGACAAAAATGATAGACTAACCTACATTTCTTTACCTTTCGTAGACGACACGCTAACCAGAAGAGTTAATTCCGTCGTAAAATCATCGGGCTTGCCCTTTGCATGGCAGAGTGGCAAAGTGGCAGAGAGTTGCATGGCAGTGTGGGAGAACGCTCGGTGACATCGTCGCCAGGTCTGCCCTGTGCCCTTCTCCATGTCCGGGAGGACAGAGGCACTGCCACACGTGTCATGCAGGCTTAGAAGGAAAGTGACATTTAAAAAATGTCGTATATGTCATAACGTGCATACTATGTCAACAGGGAAATATGAAAACAACGTACATTGGAGAGACCAAACGCAGCGTCAGGGAGCGCTTCCACGAACACTTAAGAGACGCCAAAAATAGGACACCAAACACACCATTAGGACACCACACACGCCACAGTCACATGGAGACACCCATAAGCTCAGCTTCTTTCAGGATATAAATTTTAAGCACATGTAAAGACGTTGCGGAGCTAAAAATAGTTGAATCACTGGAAATGAGAAATCGTAGACCAACACTTAACACCCAGACATCCTCTTGGACTCTGTTGCCACCGGTCCCATACCGCACTATACCGTCAGCACCAAACACCGATGTACAGACACCAGAAACACAGGCTACAGAGCACATCAGAACACATAGCTACACGTTAAGATCGCGTTTGTCGTAGCCGATGGGCATTATTCAGCGCAGTGGAGTGAGTAGGTATATGATGTGACAAATGTTTTCTGTTTCTTTATATATTACCCATGTCTAGCACATAAAGTGTATTTATATATTAACATATTATGTGTTAAAATCAGGTCATGTCAATCGGATTCCACTGGCTGTGAGATCGTTAATTTATAGAGTGCATGCTGTGACACGCTCCACGTCATTTTGTACTTGTTTTCTCACCCTCAAACTGTCACTGTTGAAAAAGACACGACGTCGAAATATACAGTTCATTTTGGCCTAATTTATCTTTCAGTTATAATGAGTAAAAGGTCGAAGGTTATTCTGACAATATTATTAACAAGGCTCAGTGCAGTGCTGCATAATCTTCAAGAATACACTTAGCACACACTACGGCAAGAGACGATATCATCGCACTGGTCGCAGTCTGGTGAAATTCACCGAAGAAGAAGATAATTTTTCCCGTCAATATAAACTTACTTTAAAACCTGATAATGATAATAAGCAGGCAGGATGTGAGGCACATCATTCCAGCGAGCAATGTTCCCATGCATTGAACAATTTGATGATCAATCATTAATTATTTCCGAGATTTCTGACATGTGCGTTCCTGAAAACAGCAGATCATCAAGGATATGAGCTCATAGCTCAAGCACGTCCATGATATTCAGTTTTGAAATGAAAGAATTGCAACTTAAAAAAAAACCCACTCACCAAAAAAAATGCTAGCGTGTTTCACCCGGTACCGATCAGTAAAATATGGTCGGGCTCATGCTAAACTGACTAAAACATGGCGCAGGACAACTGTTGGAACACATTATTTTATGATAATGTACCAATACCATTATTATTTTGGACATGGTTGCATAAACAAGGTGTATTATTTTCTTACAAAATTTGTGGAATGACGGTGCAAGGAAAAAACCAGAATTCTGGCAGAAAGTAATCATTTTGATATTGGCAGCCTTCCGCAGTTAACAGCATAATGCTAAACATCTACTAAAATACACAACTTCGTACTTACCTCACTAATGAAAAGAACCAACAACATTGTAATCGTTGACAAAGATTGATTTCTTCATATTTCGCTAATATGCGGTACACCACACACACATGCACAACTTTTCCATCCTTCTATTAGATTCACACCTAAAAATTAAGTATGCATACTTCCTCAAAATTCACGTCACACCCTCTACGACCCATGCTTCAAGGTCAGATTGTGTGACCTACAACTGGTGGTTCCGACGTTTTAGTCTTCATGCTACAATCCTTGATATTAATTTGATTTGGTGTGATCTGTAGCATAGTGAAGTCAACTTCGGACCACCTCTTTAGTAGTAAGTCAGCACCAAATTACGGCTGCACCTGTACGAGTGTATGTTCTGCTTATCGTGTCCTATGGGGATCGTCGGCCCCCAGCGGAAACCTCCGCCCGTCTGTCGACGCCATCCGACGATGACGTAGGCAGCTGACAGACCCCGCCGGATGTACTTCGCCGCGCGCTCCGGCCATCGCCGGGTGTTTATGCTTCATCGGTTCCGGTGCCGGTGTCGGCCGGCCGGCACCGCGTTGTGACCATGTAGCAGGGCATTGCACCACACCATGTAGCATGCAACCGCGGCACACGCAGAACGTAGCTGGTCCGCGCCCGGTCCGCTCCCCCTCCCAGCCGGGCTGGCGTGTCTGCCACTGGTCACACTATGTACAGGGCGTGGCTGGTCCGCGCCTGGTCCGCTCCCCCTCCCAGCCGGGCTCTCACGTCTGCCACTGGTCACACTATGTACAGGGCGTGGCTGGTCCGCGCCTGGTCCGCTCCCCCTCCCAGCCGGGCTGGCGTGTCTGCCACTGGTCACACTATGTACAGGGCGTGGCTGGTCCGCTCCCCCTCCCAGCCGGGCTGGCGTGTCTGCCACTGGTCACACTATGTACAGGACGTGGCTGGTCCGCTCCCCCTCCCAGCCGGGCTCGCGTGTCTGCCACTGGTCACACTATGTACAGGGCGTGGCTGGTCCGCTCCCCATCCCCCCCAGCCGGGCTGGCGTGTCTGCCACTGGTCACACTATGTACAGGGCGTGGCTGGTCCGCTCCCCCTCCCAGCCGGGCTGGCGTGTCTGCCACTGGTCACACTATGTACAGGGCGTGCCTGGTCCGCTCCCCATCCCCAGCCGGGCTGGCGTGTCTGCCACTGGTCACACTATGTACAGGGCGTGGCTGGTCCGCTCCCCCTCTCAGCCGGGCTGGCGTGTCTGCCACTGGTAACACTATGTACAGGACGTGGCTGGTCCGCTCCCCATCCCAGCCGGGCTGGCGTGTCTGCCACTGGTCACACTATGTACAGGACGTGGCTGGTCCGCTCCCCATCCCAGCCGGGCTGGCGTGTCTGCCACTGGTCACACTATGTACAGGGCGTGGCTGGTCCGCTCCCCCTCCCAGCCGGGCTGGCGTGTCTGCCACTGGTCACACTATGTACAGGGCGTGGCTGGTCCGCCCCCCTCCCCCAGCCGGGCTGGCGTGTCTGCCACTGGTCACACTATGTACAGGACGTGGCTGGTCCGCTCCCCATCCCCCCCAGCCGGGCTGGCGTGTCTGCCACTGGTCACACTATGTGCAGGGCGTGCCTGGTCCTCTCCCCCTCTCAGCCGGGCTCGCGTGTCTGCCACTGGTCACACTATGTACAGGACGTGGCTGGTCCGCTCCCCATCCCAGCCGGGCTCGCGTGTCTGCCACTGGTCACACTATGTACAGGACGTGGCTGGTCCGCTCCCCATCCCAGCCGGGCTCGCGTGTCTGCCACTGGTCACACTATGTACAGGGCGTGGCTGGTCCGCTCCCCCTCCCAGCCGGGCTGGCGTGTCTGCCACTGGTCACACTATGTACAGGGCGTGGCTGGTCCGCTCCCCATCCCAGCCGGGCTGGCGTGTCTGCCACTGGTCACACTATGTACAGGACGTGGCTGGTCCGCTCCCCATCCCAGCCGGGCTGGCGTGTCTGCCACTGGTCACACTATGTACAGGGCGTGGCTGGTCGCTCCCTCCCAGCCGGGCTGGCGTGTCTGCCACTGGTCACACTATGTACAGAGCGTGGCTGGTCTGCTCCCCCCCCCAGCCGGGCTGCGTGTCTGCCACTGGTCACACTATGTACAGGACGTGGCTGGTCCGCTCCCCCCCCCAGCCGGGCTGGCGTGTCTGCCACTGGTCACACTATGTGCAGGGCGTGCCTGGTCCTCCCCTCTCAGCCGGGCTGCGTGTCTGCCACTGGTCACACTATGTACAGGACGTGGCTGGTCCGCTCCCCTCCCAGCCGGGCTCGCGTGTCTGCCACTGGTCACACTATGTACAGGACGTGGCTGGTCCGCTCCCTCCCAGCCGGGCTGGCGTGTCTGCCACTGGTCACACTATGTACAGGGCGTGGCTGGTCCGCTCCCCTCCCAGCCGGGCTCGCGTGTCTGCCACTGGTCACATTATGTACAGGGCGTGGCTGGTCCGCTCCCCCTCCCAGCCGGGCTGGCGTGTCTGCCACTGGTCACACTATGTACAGGGCGTGGCTGGTCCGCTCCCCATCCCAGCCGGGCTGGCGTGTCTGCCACTGGTCACACTATGTACAGGGCGTGGCTGGTCCGCTCCCTCCCAGCCGGGCTGGCGTGTCTGCCACTGGTCACACTATGTACAGGGCGTGGCTGGTCCGCTCCCCTCCCAGCCGGGCTGGCGTGTCTGCCACTGGTCACACTATGTACAGGGCGTGCCTGGTCCGCTCCCCTCCCAGCCGGGCTGGCGTGTCTGCCACTGGTCACACTATGTACAGGGCGTGGCTGGTCCGCTCCCTCCCAACCGGGCTGGCGTGTCTGCCACTGGTCACACTATGTACAGGGCGTGGCTGGTCCGCTCCCCTCCCAGCCGGGCTGGCGTGTCTGCCACTGGTCACACTATGTACAGGGCGTGGCTGGTCCGCGCCTGGTCCACTCCCCATCCCAGCCGGGCTGGCGTGTCTGCCACTGGTCACACTATGTACAGGGCGTGGCTGGTCCGCTCCCCCTCTCAGCCGGGCTGGCGTGTCTGCCACTGGTCACACTATGTACAGGGCGTGGCTGGTCCGCTCCCCATCCCCCCAGCCGGGCTGGCGTGTCTGCCACTGGTCACACTATATACAGGGTGTGGCTGGTCCGCTCCCTCTCCCAGCCAGGCTCGCGTGTCTGCCACTGGTCACACTATGTACAGGGCGTGGCTGGTCCGCTCCCCTCCCAGCCGGGCTCGTGTCTGCCACTGGTCACACTATGTACAGGGCGTACCTGGTCCGCTCCCCCTCCCAGCCGGGCTCGCGTGTCTGCCACTGGTCACACTATGTACAGGGCGTGGCTGGTCCGCTCCCCCTCCCAGCCGGGCTCGCGTGTCTGCCACTGGTCACACTATGTACAGGGCGTGCCTGGTCCGCTCCCCCTCCCAGCCGGGCTCGCGTGTCTGCCACTGGTCACACTATGTACAGGGCGTACCTGGTCCGCTCCCCCTCCCAGCCGGGCTGGCGTGTCTGCCACTGGTCACACTATGTACAGGACGTGGCTGGTCCGCTCCCCCTCCCAGCCGGGCTGGCGTGTCTGCCACTGGTCACACTATGTACAGGGCGTGGCTGGTCCGCTCCCCCTCTCAGCCGGGCTGGCTGTCTGCCACTGGTAACACTATGTACAGGACGTGGCTGGTCCGCTCCCCATCCCAGCCGGGCTGGCGTGTCTGCCACTGGTCACACTATGTACAGGACGTGGCTGGTCCGCTCCCCCTCTCAGCCGGGCTCTCACGTCTGCCACTGGTCACACTATGTACAGGGCGTGGCTGGTCCGCGCCTGGTCCGCTCCCCCTCTCAGCCGGGCTCTCACGTCTGCCACTGGTCACACTATGTACAGGGCGTGGCTGGTCCGCTCCCCCTCTCAGCCGGGCTCTCACGTCTGCCACTGGTCACACTATGTACAGGGCGTGGCTGGTCCGCTCCCCCTCCCAGCCGGGCTCTCACGTCTGCCACTGGTCACACTATGTACAGGGCGTGGCTGGTCCGCGCCTGGTCCGCTCCCCCTCCCAGCCGGGCTCTCACGTCTGCCACTGGTCAGGCGGACGTGAGACGCAGCCGAGCGGTGCAGGTGAGCAGACGTGCAGCTGGACGGTTAACTGTCACAGTGCCGAGCGGAACTTTGGGACACGAACTGTTCAGAGACGCGACTCGGCATCTGCTCGAGGTTGCATGCTCCCTGGAACCATAGTTGTGTGACAAGCTGTCGCCGTGTCGCCACTTGTTAGCCCGTTCAATAGACAAGGGCAATCAACGGCAATTGCGTTTGAGCAACAAGTTGTTCCGGAGCGATAACGAATATAGACTATCATAGCCAGGAGATGAAACACAACTCTCCTACAACTGGCACTGTGGAACCCGGACTGATGTGAATCACAGCTCAAGACGACTACCGCACTGGTGACCTTCCTACCACCTGGATATATAATAAGCTGATCATTTGTTCAAGATATGAGCCATCATATTTCCTCCAGCAGTTCAGACGAATAAGACGCCATAAATTACATGTACGATTCATGCTGAATCACCCAGCGCTATGTTGGACCGCCTGCTAGTCACGATGTGAAATGTTGCTTCAAAACAGTTCGTTTTCAGCATCGATGGCGCGTTTCTGCACAAGTCAGGCAAGGATTACATTAATGCGTCCTGGACAATGTTCCATACTCTTAATACAACGTAGAAATGGCTCATCCATGTTATATTTCGTCATTGAGCTTCAAGGTTGGAGTTTGCATGAATATAAATATGCAATCTATGGTGTGACATCATACTTTGTATCAGGTTGAAGACAACAGGGTTAGTTACTCCTTGAAAAGCTCAACAGCTTCCCTTAGTATAAGCGTCTTGTGTTTTCTTTCCTAGCAATTCTCGATATTTTTACTTATTCTCACAAAACACTTTTGCAGAATACTATATCGCTTCCAGCTAACCTAAAAAGAATTGCAGGTCTGTTGCACAATTATCGTGAAAATCTACCTTCAAAATAGACATTTTGAAGCTTGCATTCAGTACTCAGCTTTGCAAGCGGCCACGGGTGTTGTATTATATAGTTTTGAGGGACCCACTCAAGTACCCACTCAATGTTGGCTTTGCTCCTAATGCTTTTAGCCCTTAACATGACACCCCATGGAGTGTGGTCCCAATCAATTTTGGCCCGTCCATTTTCATCATGTATTGTACTCCCCTCTCACCCAATAAGCTTCAGAAAACAACGCCCGTGCAAGCAGCCGAGCAAGTGTGTCCCAAGCCACAAATAAATACTTCTGGTAAATGCCTGCGAACAGGGGTGTTGTTTTAGGAAAATGATTTGGATGATTTAAATGTTCGAAGGTATATGGGGCGATGGATGTGGATGGGAACCTGGAAAACCCGTACTGACCACATCAACACGAAGGATAATATTTATTGATGCTATATAATGCACATTGCTTGACCGCGGCAGATACCTAGTACGCAGACTAGGAATGTTTTTACAGTATCAAAAAGCCAGCACCAACACAGAGATCCATTCCCAGATATTCCCAGATCCCTTCTTGCGCATACGATAATCTGATCTTGCTGCTTGAATTCCGACTACACCACCTCCTCGCGGAATTGAAGGGCGGCATCACCGTGTGCAGTTTGGGGACTGTGTCCCACGGTCATATTCCGGTGTGGATCGTCCGCCCCCTCTCCGACCTTAGACCGACCCTATTGAAGTACCCTACGTAACCAGAAGACGAACGAACTATTCGCACATGACGTGTGATGATTGCTTATTTGAAGTCGCTAAAGGCATATGCATCGTGTGGAAAGTGGTGTGCTACGTATTTACCAATTGCGTTACATAACAGGAGCCAGGTGTATTGCCACTTTCCATTAATGTTAACCGTTATGGCTAGTGATATAAGTAAATGTAAATGTGCCAGTTCAGAAAAATTATCAATGGACCATATAGAGATGTGTTCTTCGTCCACAAATGCAGCTTAAGTTGGCCACTACGGGTGAACAGGATTTTCGGGCTCGGAACGCCAAGCAATGGTAGCTTTCC
Organism: Ashinkailepas kermadecensis; assembly: GCA_034440615.1. NCBI lineage: Eukaryota > Metazoa > Arthropoda > Thecostraca > Neolepadidae > Ashinkailepas > Ashinkailepas kermadecensis. The sequence continues at coordinate 73,800 of JAOTOM010003437.1, forward strand.
ATTATTTTTGTCAGGCTATATTGCTTCCAAAATAAAGCACACGAAAGCATGATCGTCAACATTGTTCCGCAGAGTCGATAATTGTGTGCACAACTTAATGGTATGACCGGATGTGGTATCTGTTCATGTCTGGTTGTCAGAGACAGTTGCACAAATATTTTAGGATTGTGTGTAACTGCCATTGGCAATTGCCGTTGGAATGTTAGCGGAGGTAATCTAGAGACCAGTAATGATAGCAAAACACAGGAGTTAAAGAGTTAATAACTAAGAGGATTCAGATACATGCACACTGTGTAGAGAACACGTATGCAAGGAAAAAAGGACCGTCTCATCATCTCATTAATCATCTCCGGACATGCTTGCAATGTGCACTGTTGCTCTAATGGTTGCTATTTTCTTCTTGAAAACCATTGGGATGGCTCAAATCCTCATAGGAAAGTTGGAGTGGCTTAAGCCATCGCAAAAGTATACAAAACGACACTCTGCTTGTGAAGCACGATGCAAATTGTCAGTCGGCGCGGATGGTCGGCAGACGGCCGCCAGAGGGCGCCGACGGTTTTCTCTGTCCGATTGCTCATTCTCCATGCCTGGAGGTCAAAACACCATGTTCTTCCCCCAGCCTTGCCGCTAGATGGGCGGATACACCGATTATTTTCAACCGATCGGATTCCAGTGGCTGGTGGTGTTCATACCTGGTGTGTGGCGACCATTCGTCCAGAGCTCATTTGGCTTTGCTTGTGCTGCTATTTTTTGCTTGTTTGCTTGTTGCTTATAGCTTAGCTTTGCTTGTTTAATTGAAGAAAAACGGAAATGTTATATCAGATGAATTGTACATGCTCACGTTACTGGTACGACCCGGGATAGGCCATGTATGGCTTGCGGCGAAAACCCATTCAGAAAAAAGCACTTGAGAAGCTGTGTCGAGTAATTTTGTGGAAAAAAACAACTGCGCATCCTCAGTTCAACTGCGCATCCTCAGTTCAACTGCGCATCCTCAGTTCAACTGCGCATCCTCACGCGGTTCGGGGACCTGTCGTTAACCTTCATATCTGGTGTGTGGTGCTCATCCACGCCAGGCTCATTTTCATCACCTATTTTGTATCGACTGTTAGCATCAGTATATTGTACTTCGGGTGAAGAATGCCTTGATATATTCACCGCATGCAAAGTTGGATCTGACCGATCAAATGGAAGACCGTACGAGACTGAGGATGAATTAGTACATGCTCTAAGACTGCGCTTGCTCGCTCACTCCGTATGAATTATGAATTATTGCTTGCACGTGTGGTCCGTTAGACTGGGTCTGATATTAAACCGCAAACTGCATGTCGTTCACAACCCCCTCAGGCATGCACCCGCCCACAGAAACTCACCTAAATCACGAAGAGCTAGAGGCAGTGTAGAAAATTGGAAACTTCGGTGTCATATTAGATAGCAAGCCAACTTTTCCCTCTCACTGTTAGGAGAGCCAGCAAGACGCTAGGAATGCTCAGATCACCCCAGACCGGCTCAATGAAGAATATGTTTAGTCGTAAGGCACTCATAGCAACTTAGATTACCAACGTGCATTCCATTTTAAAATATTGCAATGTTGTCAGGAAGAGTGTGGCGAAGTTCCACAATGTGCGGATTAATCGTGTGCGGGCACAAGTTTCCTATCTGACTTTCCCATCAGATCTCCGGAATCTCTCCATCGCTTTCCCGTGATATCCTCAGTTGTCAATTCCATATATATTTATATATATATATAGATATATAATTGAATGCGACAGCGTTCTGTGTTTATCTTCGTATTTAAGCTTTCTAGTCTTCGAGCTATGCTCCGTGATTATCAGTGAGATTATATAAAATACATACAAGCGGTGCAATGATCAACACGGTTGTTATGACGTAAATGTATAGTATAGGAAGTCGGCATCGACGTGGAACAAATCGTGATGCGAAGTTATTGTATTTTGTCCACGTTTCAACCAGCCTTGGCCATCTTCAGGAACTAACACAGTACAAATCGTGTAGGTGACACTTCCTATTCTGAAGGCACGTGTTAAATCAAAACGGAACGTATATGAATATTTCGTGAAATACGCTCATCAGACATCCAATGGTCACAATATAAGTTGCAAAATACACACTGCACAATAGTCATGATGCACAGAGCACACTACAAGCATGCAGAACACTGGCGCACTGATGCGGGCGGTAGATGTCTGTCATATATCGACAGATAAGTGTGTGGCTTTGATGGTGCGGATGTCGCACGGATGTAGATGGTGTCAGCTGCCGCCAGGCGCCGCTGATCACGACAGTGTAGCGGGATGGTAGTGTTGGCTGTGAGTAGGTGTCTGGTGAGGTGTGTGCTGTGCTCTGTTGAAAGATGACTTCTTGGGCCACCATCCTGCAGGTGCATGATGAGGCGGCGGCTGGGTGTCGTAGTTGTGTGGCCGATGTAGTATACGTTACGGGTTTAGCAGTCCACGGTAGTGCACTTGGAGCGATATATTTCATCGGTCTGTTGCATTGTGGTAGGTTTGAAGGTGTTGTTACGTAGAACGAGGGATGCTGTTTTTTTGGCGCCTGGTAGTAAACGAAGCGAATTTTATAAACATGCTGAACAGGTGTCGTATTTTTTCCAGACAATGTCGCGTATTGTCTTTTCGTCCTTCCTCCATGCAGGGGTAATCGTGTTTTTGTAGTGGGTAGTGATGCATTTGCTGGTGTCATCAGGAGTTTGTCTGGAGTCGGCGCGAGTGATGTGCTTGTGTATCATGTCATGGGATAATTCGTCAAAATATGCATTGCTGTACCCGTTATTCACGAGCAGCTGGCGTGCGCAGGAGAGCTCGTGGTGAACGAGGTGCCCCGAGAAACAATATTTGATCGCCTTCCTCACGCATTCCCGGGTCACACCGCGCATGTAGCTATCAGTGCAATCGCCCTTGCCGTTCATGAATCGTCCTAGGTTTATAGGCTTTACATATACGCGAGTTTGGAATTTTCACCACTAGCATTGATCATTAGTAAAAAAGGAAGCTGATTACTAACATTTAGTTCTACGGCAAATCCTAGCCCAGATTCTGCCTCGCGTTTTGCTTTCAGAGCATGAAGAGCATCAACACTGACCACATTAACGAAAATATCATCCACGTATCTATAATACATGAACGGTCGGACAGAGTTTCCTTGCAGCACTTTTTCTTCAACATAGCTCATGTAGGCCTATGCGAATGTAGGCCTCGGAGGCAGAGGTCAAGAAAGTCGCCAACTTGCCTACACTGGTAGGTAGCAAGATTGGCCCTCAATATTTCACTCAAGTAGCAATTTATCCATGACGTATTGAAATAAAAAGAAGTGACTGGTCACGAATGCTTTCCACAAAAACTAAAAAACCAGTTCCACTCTAACTGGTTGCTTAATTAATACAGTACTATTTTGGTACTGAGTATCCGTTTACGAACCATATTATTCCAAGACCCGTCTCTATGTCATTGTATAGAGAAGGATGAATCGCCAACGCGTACTTCACCAGGTAACAAGTGCTGGTAGCTTTGATTATGTTATTGGGCGTGATATGCACATAAAAAAACATGTATTGCACATGATAATACATTTCTAGGCCTTTAAATAATAAATTAAACTATAATTAGTTGATTTATGGTCATATCAATGAAAAACTAGCAGCAGACACCCGAAAAGAACCATAGCGAAGGAACAAATAACGCCAACGCGACCGCCAACGTCTGGGTAACGTTACTTGAGTTATCTTGCGCCCCGCAGTTCAGTCGGGTCGGCTATTTCAGTTCTCTTTCAGTTCTCTTTCAGTTCAGTTTCAGTTCTTTCAGTCGATTGTTCTCTGGACCGGGACATTGGTGAAAATACTGACGACGTCTAGAGAGGCCAGCAGATCTTTGGGACTTCGCTGAATACTCGGTGGGGATGTATGGATATATTAAAGCGTTCAGCTTTCATCGCCAAATGGTATGAGGGCGACGGAATTTGTGAGATAATGGGTCTGATTGGTTGTCCTTCTTTGCGTTGGTTATTTAAACACCAGCATATATCCCACAGACCAGGTGAAAAGCCTGCCGGTCCTGACTGGTCTTTCCGACCGGGCTTTGGTTGGATATTTTGGCTTACGGGCGCATCGACTGCGTTGGTCATACAGTCCGACCGGGCTTTCGGTCCATACTTTTGCCACCTATATTGCCATCCATTGCTTGCCGTGTCATATCATCATTGTCGCACACTTGTCCCATGGATAGACTCAGATGACAGCTGTCCGGTGCAAGCTAGTACAGACAGATTAAGCATTTGAAGATGCTCAGTCAAGTATTCCTTTGCGGTCCGACGATTTTCGGTTTTACCATTTATGGTCTGACGATTGTTTGCTTTAAGTTGTATTTGTTTGACTTGCGGATGACCAGGTCAGAAATATGTGCACCTCTGCTTCTGGAGCCTACACGAGTCCGTGAATCTGCGTGTTCGGTGCTATTTGTAACAAAGGGATGGATGGACCTGAGAATTGAGTGAAGAGAGACCTATGACTCCGCCTCGCACAAAGTTTAGGAAACATAAACCATTCAGCCCACTGCATTCTATGGTTAGCGTTGACTTAAGAAATTGCTGTGCCTGCGTCATAGTTCTTTTACCATTCCTTTTTCATAGACCAAGTACAACTACTGAAACGGCTAATCCACTATTTGTCCACGTTCTGTTGAGCCAAGAGGGACTTCACATCAGAAAAGCAACACCTTAGACCCGTTTGTACATACCGGCGACGGCCGCTGCCAGCAGCGCTGCTCCCAGCGCCGCTACAGTCGGCTGCGCCTTCATCTTCACCAGAACGTCGACAGAGGGCGGCCACGACGTCCGACTCGCTACCGGCCACCGGGTGTGCGCGCTGCGAGCGGCCCGCTCCCGGCCCCTCCTGCAATAGACCAATTCAATAAATGAGTTATGTCGCTCCTTCCAAATAAATCCTGCAGATAACTGGCGGCCGGGCAGTGCCAGGAATTCCGAATCAGGTCTGCAGTAAGTGAGGGGTCACATCGGGCGCTGAAGTATTGCGGCTGGCGTGGGGCGAATCGCGCTGCTCCGCTGCTCCGCTGCTCCCTAACGGATGGCTCATCTAAATGTTTCCCCTGGCAATACCTTTGCACATCGGCAATGCTGGCGACATTTGGCAGCCGGGCCGGCTCCGTTGCCGTCCGTTGCCAAAGCCGGTGCTGGCAGCCGGCAGAGTCATGTCACCAGTCAGGATATCGACGCACCACCGCCGTGTGCACCACCGTGGCCGAAAAATGCCCGTACGTAGAACCGACTCATGTGGAACAGCCACCCAGTGATGTGACCCCGTGCAGTCAGCCTGCCGGCTGCCGGAGCCCTGCCAACCAGCCTGCCGACTGCGTACCACCAAAATGCTCCTGTCTTTTGTCACACAGGAGAAAATCTATAATTTTGTCAGCATTTAAATGCATCTCACGTCACTGTTATGCATGCAAAACAGTGTTGTGTTGATATAATCTGCACCTAAAAGTGATGAACGATGCTTGTGAATGGTGTGATGTTGAATGGACTGCATTATGTGCAATGACAAATCTGCATGCGACGCAGCGCTTTTTAGCTTTAGTTCACAGATCTGCCCTGGTCAGCAACAGAGAACACGTTTCTCCCGATGAGGCCTGCATAGGGAACGGCGACGATTTCACCGGCTGCTAAGAAAAGCATACCGTGTTTTCTATTGTCAGTTATCGGATCTCGATGTGTGATGCTTGTACGGAGGAGCTCTATTCTGAGATTTGCTTCACGAAGATATTCGCCTGTCATTAGTATGGCATTGTCCTTGGGAGGAAAGCAGGACCGCGAGTTATGTATCCCTCGTCATTAGCGGAAGCTACCATCACTCTCATGGAGATCGCATGGACAAAGTCAACCTTAGCCGCTTTGCACTGACAGCCTGTGCTGGTGGCGGTACCGATGCCGTGCGTGAAAGCAGGGGCCAGTTGACTCTCATTTGTATTACCGACTTGCACAGTGTGCTGAACTTCGAAATCGCCTAGGTTGTTGTGAAGTGAGACTTTTGCGTCAGGAAATACCCATGAGCCGAAGATTAGAATGCGTGACAAATTGTACGACCTAAACAATTCACATCGCAAGCTTGCAGAACCTTCGTTTGGTGGCGAGGTGACACAAGTTCACTGCGTGGTAGTGCGAAAGGTGCGGTATGACAAGCCACATCTGGCTTAGCCATCATCGCCCTCTAATGTGAAATAAACTAATAGCTATGTCAAATCGTTTCGCAATCTTGAACTTTTTCACGTACTAAATGCTCTTGCTACTATTAGCACTGGAACACAGCATGTTCGACTAATTTCGCTTAGTGTGCGGTTGCTCACAAACCTGCGCTTCCTGCAGGCACTGGGCTATGTAATTGCCTGCTGCCCAGTCGCAATTGGCGATGAATGGTCAGTCGCACTGCATGGACGGAAACAGGATATTTATGAAGCGGCGTTTCGATTTTCCCGACTCCATAAGCCTCGGGATTTTCCAACAAATAATCCGAGCCTTTCTTCCACGTTTTTTTTCAGCTGTAACCCAGATAAGGAGACACCATGGCAAACTCTCGGCCTGACACAAATATATCAAATTGGTCGGCGAGTTGTTGTGAGATGCCTGGGTGGTATTTATCCAGCTATTTATAGACCGTGACTTTGTGCGGAGGTTATTTGGCAAAGGACAAGTGGGTAAAATATCTTGTATGCTCCTGTCAGATGCCCATCCACAGTACGTCGCCAGCATATACATTCTTTCAATTGCATATCAGATGTTCTACATTAGCGATTTAAGTTCCAATTGTCTAAAATAAACCGCATAAAATCAGCTGCCTTCTGATGCCATACTCGACTACTGTCAACGATATCTAACCCTGCCATTTTTTGCCTTTTAACATGAAGTCTTTCCGGCATTATTGAGGTTCTGGCACGGCTCAATGCACGTCAAGCGCCGACGGTTGCTGCCCAGAGGATCCGTAGGGCCGCCGAGCGGTAGCACGACAAAAAAGTAAAGTTCCACCCTTCAACAATACTAAAAAAAACATCGACTCTGCCACGCCAAAGTGGTGTAGGTGAAATTCACCGTTGTAGATGCATTCTTTCCATTTCAAAGCCCATAAGCGTAATATTCTTAAACAATATCGAGAAAACATGTCGGGCTCAACTCCAGTGGTGGCGGAACTCATGCCAGGCACATCGCCTTTCGCTTCAAATATGAAAATATACCTGTCACTTTGGCGTTGGGGCCAATTAACATTCAGTGAATGGTCCTCGGCCCCAAGCGCGCCCCGCCACTGAATGTAGGGCGGCAGGGGACGGGTCGCGGGCCGCGGGTCCGCCGGCTATGGTGGAAAATAGATCCATAAGCCAATACGCAAAGTAGCAATATGCGCAATATATCACTGTAACTGGCAATGAAATTGACGTCTGAAGGCAAGTTAGCTTTCATAAATGCACTTCGCATCATATTGTATGGAGAAAGAGCCTCATAAATTGTAACTATATTATTCGCGCATACGCTAGTGAACATCTGGGCGCGCTTGTCGCTGGCGCATATTTAAGAGTCCTTGAATGGCATCAGGAACCTACGTGTTTTCTTACTTTTCGTGAGATCCCCCGGTGTCTGCATTAACATTGCGTCTGACGTCTAACGCAAGGACGAAAAAGAATCCTCTCCTCTACACCTACCGACGAATTGATGATTGCAATCAGTCAACCCGGGTGCTAAGATCATGGGAAACCATTTAAGCCATCAGTTATAGTTTGTTTTCGACACCTTGGTGTCGTCACATAAAATTACGCAGCTGGCCGCGGATCCATTAATGTAAGTGGTAATATTGTGGGTATCCGTGGTGATATGTTTGACAAAATTGTCTTCGTGTTGAATTCTTGTTTTATTTCACGAATTATTACGCTGATTACGGTCAAGCAGATGTCTTCTACTTCCATGACGTCATTGTCCAAGACCAGGTTCTCCTTGGTTCAAACAGGTGATTTAGTAAGGTTGACAGCGCCACAATTGTCACACATGAGACAGCACGCTGCTGTCTCATCGACATATCGCCGACGTCTATGGGAACTTAACATTGGCCGCCACCTGCGCCGCTGTTTTTTTTTCAGCCAGTGGCTGACTTTCTTCACCAACAGGGTAGTAGAACACTGGAACCAGCTGCCAGGAACCATTGTCAGTAGCAACACACTGAACATCTTTAAAAACGGCATAGACAATCATTATAAGAATAGGGGGCTTGTTTTTCTGTATTCCAGGAGGGTTGATCGACAGGGAGGAGTTGGGAGTTGGGAGGAGTTTGAAATTGTTGAGTGTGTTATGCAATAGCAAGTGAGTCTCTTATTACGTCAAAACGCTTTATAACTTTATATAGGGTGTACATAGCAGTGGATTCAGCACCTTCCTTCGGGATGTGATACTGATGAGATTGTCTATGGTAGCACAATGGGTATGATGGGAGGAGTTTGTAATTGTTGAGTGTATTATGCAATAGCAAGTGAGTCTCTTATTAAGTCTTATTAAGTCTGAACGCTTTATGAATTTGTGTGGGGTGTGCCTTGCAGTGGATTCGGCACCTTCCTTCGGGATGTGATGCTGATGAGATTGTCTATGGTGGCACGATGGGCATGATGGGAGGAGCTTGTGATTGTTGAGGGTGTTATGCGGTAGCAAGTGAGTGGTGCTAGATAGGCTGGGATATATAGCTTCCTAGGAACTTGGGATAAGGGATTGATTGGGGTGAGAGTATGTACATTTCTAGTCCCTTTTCTAGATAGGCTTAACCCAGATGGGCCCCTGTGGCTCTTATTAAGCCTTAATACTTTATGACTTTATGACTTTATGATTCAAAGGGCTAGATATAAGGCACCCCTATAAAAAATGTACCGTCTGTCAATGTAAACTAGCCTAAAAAAGGACCTTGTCATGATTCATTCCTCCAAACATATGTTTTAAAAAACTTGGGAAGAGAAGGCCGGTCCGTCCTTCACTGTCTCAGAGCCTTCCGTGTCCCTTTAGCTGTCACCGACGTGCGTCGGCGGGTCTCCGGCTTTTTCACCTCTGTGCAGCACGCTTGAAGCAGGCTATCTATACTTGAGCAAAACTCACCGTCCAGATTTAAGTTCACTACTTCCTCTGGAGTCCTTCTGGAGACCGTCTCTTTAGCTGTCAGTTCAGCCAATCCCGGCAGCCGTGCCCTGAGGCGGTGGACGGCTGTCGGCCCGGCCGCTCCACGCGCCGTCTGAGCCACCTCTGTCCGTGCACGCGCCGCCTAAGCCACCTCTGTCCGTGCACGCGCCGTCTGCCGTCGCACCGCACCACGCGCGCCCGCCGCCACCGACGTCAGCCAGTCGACTGGCGCAGCGCCGATCGCGACGATGCGATGACCGGTCGGGAGGTAACCGCACGCACAAGCCGACGCCGAGCCGATGTCGAGGGGCCGGCTGCTGTGTCAGCTGACAGTGTGGCAGCGGGCGGTGTCACCCGCTGTGATGGGCCGCCACACCGTGGCAGCTATGGGAGGCAGTGGGCGGTGTCACCCGCTGTGACGGGCCGCCACACCGTGGCAGCTATGGGAGGCAGTGGGCGGTGTCACCCGCTGTGACGGGCCGCCACACCGTGGCAGCTATGGGAGGCAGTGGGCGGTGTCACCCGCTGTGACCGGTCGCCACACCGTGGCAGCTATGGGAGGCAGTGGGCGGTGTCACCCGCTGTGACGGGCCGCCACACCGTGGCAGCTATGGGAGGCAGCAGGCGGTGTCACCCGCTGTGACGGGCCGCCACACCGTGGCAGCTATGGGAGGCAGCGGGCGGTGTCACCCGCTGTGACGGGCCGCCACACCGTGGCAGCTATGGGAGGCAGTGGGCGGTGTCACCCGCTGTGACGGGCCGCCACACCGTGGCAGCTATGGGAGGCAGTGGGTCGTGTCAACCGCTGTGACGGGCCGCCACACCGTGGCAGCTATGGGAGGCAGCAGGCGGTGTCACCCGCTGTGACGGGCCGCCACACCGTGGCAGCTATGGGAGGCAGCGGGCGGTGTCACCCGCTGTGACGGGCCGCCACACCGTGGCAGCTATGGGAGGCAGCGGGCGGTGTCACCCGCTGTGACGGGCCGCCACACCGTGGCAGCTATGGGAAGTGGCGATGTGACAATTAGTCGGTAGTCACATCTGCTATGACGAGCTACCAGCACTATAGTAGCCGTGTTAAGCAGTGATGCCGGACATCTTATTGTCCAAATACGGCAGTCCCCAGAATAATCCCACCCAGGCCGTCGTGTGCTTAACATTCACCCGTGCACGGTGTTTGCCACCCTCGCGGTGCAGGGGGGGGGGGAGTGGTAGTGCGACATCCAAATGGTTTTCAAATGGAGAGTGTGAACGATATTAAACAAAACCGGCGTGTTTCGGGAGAGACGTGGTTTCTGGATTGAGGCTCGACTTTGTATGCTTAGGATGTTGATCTCCCATGTGAGCTTTAAGGACTCATTTTCGCAAAAAAATACATAATTGTCACGTTTAGCCGCTTCCTGCGAACACCAATACGCATGCGGACCAGAAATATCCAACATAGTTATCCTCAGTATCTTGGCATACCACCAATGTACCACCAATGTGTGTTACGCTGCAATTCGATCCGGTCACGGGTCAGAACAGGTTGAAGTTTTGACCTCGTTTTGGAAACTACAAAATCAAAATAAACCCCAAATCACTTTTTTGCACCCAGGGGGTGAAATATACACAACAACAGCTTAAGCGTCAACATGAACATCAAGGTGACTCAGAAACTGAAAAGGGTCATTTGAGGAATTTTTTAAAATAAATTTCCTCGAATAACTTTCAAGAGATCAACGACCTGTGTAAGCACTTAACCCGGTCAGACCTTTCCGTCTTTCCGGTCAGATCCTCACATCCCCGTCTCGTGGGGGGGGGGGGGAGGGGGTCGAAACATGCCCACTCTAATCTCTAAACTATGCGTTGCATGAAAACGAAAGAGGTGTCTTCGAAAAGCGCTCGACGAGTAAGGCCAGAAACCACCCAATATTTATATCCCCTAAAAAAGGGACGTCACTAGGGGCGTTAAGGTGGTCACGACTGACGTCATGTTTTGTCTCTGGGGATTTCATTTTATGGAAAAATTTAAGAATACAAATCATTTTGGAATCAGAAAAAGAAGGCGAAATGGACCTTTGCCACAAAATGTATTCCCACCCAAAAGTCAACATATTTTGTTTGAAACTTTACAAATGTTCAATTTTAATTTTCCTGAATCTATATTTTTTAATGGGTAACGTTGCTTAAAGTCAACTTAATCTCATAAAAAGTGCCCACTTTAGCCAGAATATTCTATTCTAGCCCTAATGGGCAAATATGAAAAGCTAATTAGTCATCAAAAACGAAAAACGAAAATTCCTCTGGTGTGTTTTGTGCATCCCTAAAGATAAGGAAACGCTGAAAGTTTCATTTTTATCCATTAAAGCGTGACGACTGGTTGTTGAACTATATTGGAGGTGACATCACTTGACCATGACTAACTCGTTGACCGTAGATGACCTGACCTCATAATTTTCACACAACATGCAAAATTCATGTAGGAAAAAAGTATGCCAAGTTTCTGCGCGCTATCCCGCGCCGTTCTTTCCCTGCCCGCGAAAAACCTTAGGGGGTGCATATCAATCCCCCTGGAGGGCGGGTTTTAAGACATCAAACATTAGCCATTTAGGACAATAAGTGAAAGCAATTATCGATAATTTCCGATTTGGGCGAGAAGTAGCCTGACATGTTCACTGGTATGACGCCACAGCTGAACGCCACACATTTGATCTTCAATTGTTTTCACAATTAAGCAGACAAAGGACATTCCATCAACATGCGGCTTCAGTTTCAGTTTCAGCAGGATGGGGTCTCGCCCCACACTACGCAGAATAGTCTGATGCAGATAGAGGACGACTTCAGTAATCGAGTGATCTGGAAAAAGGGGCGAACTCCTGGCCACCTCGTTCGCCGGTGTCACTAAGTCAGGTCTACCAGAAAGATCTGCAGAGCCTCCGGGAGCTGAACAGGCGCTCACCGCCACTGTGCGGTGCGTGCGGAGATAGATGTGCCGCCGAGACCGCACAGAACTGAACCGACCTCTGCCTGGCTCAAAATGGCCGCGCTTTGAGAACGTTGTCGAAAATAGACGTTTACGTTTGGAAGCAAGCTGTCCGATTCTGAGGAAAAAAACATGGTTTGATCTTGTCTTGAAGATGGTTTGCCTTTCAGTTGTGGCTGATGCATAATATACCAGTTATTCGCAATTTAAATGTTATGATACGTTTTGAACCACCCTGTATGCATGCACATAAAGCCTACTGGTGGTCTTCGTGAGTTGAAATGTTGCATTCATTGCCAAAACATATTCAGTGTTGGGTAAAATGCAAAAGTGCTACAAAGGTAAGCGGACTATATTTAATAAAAAATAATATTCAGTATTACACCTACACTTGGAGAGCGATGCACCGGCCTAAGTCGTATCGAGTATCAGGGTGTGATCCTCATCAGGCTGGATTGATATCACTCACACTGGCTGCCATATCGGTGACCTGCCAATGAGCACTATGGGCACCACAGCCGGCAAATAACCCAGAGGGCCATTAACACTGGCGCGGTGACCTGCCCATGAGCGCCATGGGCACCACAGCCGGTAAATAACCCAGAGGGCCATTAACACTGGCGCGGTGACCTTCCCATGAGCGCCATGGGCACCACAGCCGGCAAATAACCCAGAGGGCCATTAACACTGGCGGCACCATCAAACGTCAAAGAGCGAAGTTATCGAGCGCAAAATCAGGCGGTAACTCGACTCGAGCCTTATCTGGGGACTGCACCCGGGGATTTCGTCGAGGGCGAAGTATCTTCAATTTAGACGTCAGCCATGGTGGTGTCGAAAAATCCCCCGAGGGCAACTAGGATTGATAGCTCCGTCCCGATTGCACTTATATTTACTGGGAACAGTCAGAGATTGAACTTACTCACCGTCACCGGTTCTCAAGCGCAGTAATTGTCACTGGCGCCTTTCTTTTGCTGTGGCCGCCTGAGTAATAATATTTAATTGAGGTGCGAAACTTGATCGAATACAAACATACCAATGAGTAATTATTTGGCATAGGAACATGTGCGAACGTGCATCCTCAAAACAGCAGGCGACGATTATGACCGACGAAGATATTCATCTCTATGAAGAGGCGGTTATTCGGGAAGATCTTTGCTCACATTTTAGAGAGCAGTGGTTCTGCGAAAACTCGTCGACCGTGAGCGGCCCGGCAGTGCGCTTCTGGAACACTGCATCATTGCTACATTTATTAATCCTATGTTTGTATGGACAGTGCTGCATCTATTTGTGGTGGTTGGTGGTTTCAAACGGTCTATGGTAGTGTTGAGAACATATATTCCTGATTGTTTTCCGAATAATACCAGTGGCTGATACAAAGATTCAAAATTGAGACATAATTTGGGAGCTGTATTTTTGGCGATGACCGTATTGTAGCGTAGCAACGATTAGTAAGCACACCAATGTCGCATAAGATCAAGTCGGCGCCTTCGTACTCCTGTACCGTCGGGTGTAGTGGGGATTGCACTTAATGCGCTGAGGCTCTGGGGTATTATGATGATCAGCCCTGCATCCAGTTAAGTGGCAGTAGAAGATTTTGTCGTGGAACATGTATGGCGTAGCATCCATTGGCATCCGAAAATTGCAAAATTGTACGAAATAATTTCTGAGCTGTTGTTCAAGACTCCTCCGTTGTACGCATATTCAATTAATGCCGAAATCATGAGGTACATATGAGGCATAGTAGCGGTACGTTGTGTACGTATCATTGAGAAACGTTTACACATAATGTCTTTACTTTCGTTCCCTACTTAGATTTTTGTCCGTTTTGAGGAATAATATGAATATAATAGAATAGACAACAGCACAAACTCCACGACTTATATACGATAAATGGTAATGTCCCAATGTCAATAAAAATTTAGCGGAATTTATACTTTCTGTAAAGCTGGGTACACCGGTACACATACCAGACTGTACCAGATGCAATTCTGCAAGTTGGTAACCGAAATATCTTCAGATTTGGGCTCGAGGAAGTAGATTTCCGTCGCGTCCGACATTATTCTGTAAAGATGACGACACATGGTTCTGAGGCGACGGCCCAGCCGGAGATAGCAGCTTTTCGCCGACTTTGGCCATTTTAAGGATGTTACCTCGTCCTTGGCTATGATTGGCGCAGTTTGTCATTGAAGGAGCAAGGCCAGCTGACTGAGGAAGTTCCAACCAATCAGGCGGTGAATCATGACGTCACGAGTGCACGTCAAAGCATCATTCTCGACCCAGGAAGCAACTGGATGTACCATCATTGTTCCCCGGTGTTGATGCCTCATTTGCGGAAGCTTGACGTCCAATGCCAGTAAAACAGGGTTTGTTTTGTGCTAATGCCTGGCAATTAATTGAACTGATAACACACTTACTCGAATAACACGCTAACCTAACTGAACTGGACCTGTTGGGCGCAACTGTTCGTTACAAGATGTAAGTTACGTTTCCAGATGCATTTGCACCTGCAAATTTGCATGCCTATTATGTGGGAATTTATAAGAAAAGTAAGGGACATTGAAGGGCAGCAATAGGAAGCTGAAGTAAAAAATGTGTTGTTATGAAATAATGGGAAATGTGGGCTTTAATGTTTTCCATGGATTCTTTGAACTTTTCCAATGCAAAATTCATTAGCACGATCAAGATGATGCCGACACTTATTTATTCTGCAAATGCTTACTTTTTAATTGAAAAGGACAATAAAACCAATAAGATTGCTTGGAGTTAGGTAATATAGCATAAAACAAAGCTTAAAAGAAAAATATAGCATAGCCAATCCTAATCTGGCCTAGTCTGCCGTCTAAGAAAAATATTATCCAAATCAGGCAAAATGTCAAACATTTTATTTCCAAGTTTCCCAGACTAAAAAACCTAAACCAACCTAATGTACTTTAGCCTAGCATGCTTTTGAAGAAAAATGCCTGACTTTATTTCCAAAAATAAAATGTCAAAAGTTTTGAATTAAAGAAGATGCCTAACCCAACCTGACCTAACCCATTTGTTTGCTTTATGAAAGTAAAATGTGTTTAAGACCTGTTTTATGAACATATTAAAGCACAATAATTCTAATGTAACCCCCAGTATTGCCTGTCCATGTGTACCTATGAACATGTTCAACTGTGGAACACGTTGATGTTTTCTTGCAGCATGGCAGTGCACAGACGGTTGGTAAAGGTTACATACCTTTGCCTATCTCAATCTAGTATTTAAGTTAAGATTGGTTTTTGTTTAGACTCAGGATGATGTTCAAAAGGTGTTTTCCTATTATAACTGCCTAAAATGTAGCAAATAGGTTTCAGATTGGGTAAGATATGGCGAATGCATAGAAATTAATAGCAAGGCTATAAGCATCAGAAAATTAAATAAAACAAAGACAAAGGGGCCCTATTGTGCTTTAACAGCGCACTGGAGGGGGGCGAAATCCGCCCACCCCTCCAGTTTTTCGCAAATAACTGCAGATTTTACCGGTCGATATACGCGATTTTCGGTGTACCTGCTTAAAAATGAACGGCGCGTTGTTTAAAGGAAGAAAATGGAAATCGCCTGAAAATTTTTCAAGTTAGGGGCCGCTAAAGTCAAAAATGTTATAGCGCCAGACCACAAATATCGGCGCCGATGCGCTCCCAGTATACTGACAAAGGGAAGTGTTCTAGGCAACACTAGAGACTTGTTTGATGCATATTGATATGCTGTATAGTTTCAAGGTCATGTTAGGTCACTAATGTCAAGTCAGGTCAAGTTCATGACAGGTTAATGGAACCAAACTTGATCAACTGGAATGTTGCCATAAATGCACTACTGGTTGTCATTTGTACTGTTTATCATTGCGTTTCCATACTTTATTCATGTACTTCCTCCCTTCTTCACGAAGCCGATTGCTCCGAGCTGCCCGACGGAGCAGTCGGGCGGGCGGCCGGTTCCGGTAACTGGAACAGGTAACTGACTTGATAAAGTGGTGCTATGTAGGTGACCTGAGGTCAAATGTTTGGTCCATCATCTGCATTGCATCATTAGTAATGTCCAAAACATCATTGATGCCCATTTTTGAGCATTTAAACACAATCACAGCGATCCATAACGATGACAAGCCAAGCCACGCAAAACCGGATTTTTTTTCCAATCTGACCTCATTTGACCTTGAAGATATTGACTTAAGGTCACGAAAATTGCACACAATACAGTTCACTACCGTGCCCATCCACCCTGAGAATTTCGTTCCTCCAGCTTTACTAGGAGCCGAGATCTTAGGGGGCGGAATCCGCCCCCCTCCAGTGCGCGTAATTCTCAGAGGCCCTCCAGGGCGCGTGTTAAGGAAATCACGAGACAAGTTTTGCACGCATTGTACCTCAATGAAGCAAGCAAAGGGGTTAGGTTAGCTTTTCACTTGAAAAAAATTGTTTGAAATTTTGCGAAGAAATGTGTTAATTTTTCCTTCTTCAAAACACACCAAGCTAGGCTAGGTTACATTAGGTTATGAGTATTACTTTAATCAATTCTGAGAACAAATATTGTATGATTTTTCCCTCCATTTTTTTTCAAGATATTTCTTTTTGTGTGGATGGTTAGGCTAGGTTTGGGCTGGTTTGGTTACATTTTTTTTGTTTTTGCATTATTGTATATGCTATCTATCCACCTGAAAGCCATTTTTTGGTGTTATTTTGCCCGTCAACTGAAAAGCATGCAATTGCGGAGGAAAGAAGTGGTCACATCATGTTAGCCACCTTCATAAACATTGCATTGGAAAAATAAGTCACAAGAATTAATAAATACCTTAAATCATATACGTCTGAAAAGTGTCTACGATTTTTCAAAATGATTGTTTCACCAGTCGTAGAGGACACCTGGTGTTCTAAATGTTGGCAACCAGTTGCAATGTAGTACGGTTTGCGGATACCAAGAGGTATTTTTCATATTGCAGTTTAAGTTTGTAACAAGAGCAGTTGTATGCACATCACATCAAGGTAAGGCAGGCAAAAAGATCAGTCTATGGTTAGGGTAGGTTAGGGTATGGTAAGGTTCGGTTAGGTTATGGTGAGGTTAGGTTATTTTTTTTCTTACTTTATTTTGTTCATTTTGCATTACTTGATAAATAGCCCTTGATAATAAATTTTGGCATTATTTTGCTCACCAACTGAAAATTAAGTATTTCCGATGGCAATGAGTCTTCACATCATCATAATTATGTTCACAAACATAATTTACAATGTTTGTTCACAACACAAACATTCAACAATGTTTGTTTCGAAGAAAATCCAAGTAATGTCTTCCAATGCAAATTTGCCTTGATTCTAGATGTTGTATATGTTGTAGAAAATGAGAAGTTTCTGATTGCAGGTAATCCAGCAGACGTTTGAAATCCATATAATTTATGGCATCAACCCTGCATTTTTCACATAGGGTATTTGCGTGTTTCTTACCTTGTAATGTACCGGCCCACTAGATGCAAGTAGAAACCAATTTAAGCTAATCACACCTAACATAAAATATCCTAACTCTACCCCACTTTAGCTTAACTTTGTTTAACTTTTACACATGCACATCAACCTAATCCAACCAACCTACATAGAGGGTTGGCTACATTGGTAAAGAAAGCCTACATTGTCAAAGTAGCCATATGGGCCAAAGCTCAGAAGTTGGATTCACAAGGCATGGCATCTTCACAAAGAAAGGTGGCATGGTACATGAGGTGTATGGGGTTCATTACGTGAAACATATAAAATATTAGTGGGTGTTTTATACTGAATTAGTCCGATGAAGTCCTAAGACCACTGTTGGAATGCAACGTATTTAGATATTATTATTTTTCAAGGTGCCCTTATCTTCCATGTAGCCATTTGTGTATCTGATGACATCTGGCATAATGTGCTATAAGTGGATAGATCAAACAAGTCTACATCATCCAGGACGAAACATGCAATTGCAAAGTCAAATTGCATGTGAAGTTTTATGCTACCACAAGTTCCACGTCAACCAACATCAATAAGTGTCATGCCATTCACCATCCTTAGTTTAGGTTTGTTTAATTCCATTAAGGTTGGGTTAGTTAATACCGAAACTTGTGCTTGGTATTCTGGTTTATCTGCTTACCACTTTCATGACGTCATACGCATTGTTACCCTTCCACATTTTGCTGTGCTGATATTCAATTATTTGGCACATGGTGAACAAAGTCAGAATTATGCCACCCCATTAGCTTAGTTGGTTGGAGCGCTGGCCTTCACTGGTCTCTTCTGCCCTGGCAATGCAGGGCTCGATTCGTGCTCTCATTTAGCCCCGACCGGGAGGGTCGATTGGCAACTGGTGCGATAAGGTCGGGGACGAGCTATCGGGGTGGCCATGTCGGTGCATTGGTAGCACGTTAAAATTTCCGTCACAATTTTGCCCTTAAACTGGAATTAATGGATCGGGTGGTGGAGTCAGGGTTCACGCAACAGGCTTTGCTTCGCAATAGACACCTATTCCATGAAGCCACCCCAGAAATAATTCGGACTAAATTTATGATGAAAACAATTAAAGAATAGTGTCAATGTGTGCAAGGTAGGGCTCGGTACTCTTGTCAAAGTTTCACATTTGATATTAGTAATACAGTGACTGAAGATTTGAGGTATCACAATGTGATTATTTTGGTTTAGAGTCCCACTCTAGCAGTCGCAGTTTGTTTATACAAATTTGCACGTTTTTGGCGGTTGTGGGCATTATGACCCATGCTCTCCACAAACACAAGCATGCTCTCCATGCCGTTGTGATTTCAACGACACCCTATATGTGCTGGTCGTGTTACACTGGTTGTGGGTCATCTCGAGGAAAGTTACATACCGGTACAGGAACAGGGTTGCATGTAGGGACAACCGTTGCTTTCTATGCGTTCTGATGACTGCTTGATGTTCAATATGACTATAACAAGGATGTCTTTGAAAAACACATTACAAGAATAACAACGTGACGTCTGATGTTACTATTGTTCCAGTGGTCGGCTTCAAACGCGTAGTTAGACCAATGTCGATCACGCACTGATTGTGTCGACAATGGCTATTTTCTTTGAAATCTGCGAACGCGTCATCGACGGACTTTACGTGTTGGCGCTGATTGTTTTTAATGCGCACGTGTCGTGAACATTGCTGGCATGTATCTGTAGTCAGTCGTGCAATCCTTCATCGATGTGAATCATGTGTGCAAAATGTGTTTCGGTAGCACTTCACTTCCTCTCAGGGCGCTATGAGAGTGAACATCACGTGACACATACCGAATCCTCGGTATACTGCGGTATGCCTCGGTATCCTCGGTATATTGGTATACTGCTGACGTGGTGTCGACTGCCGAACATCAACCAGATACGGGAAATTGTCCACAAGTCCCCATTTGGGGATCATGCTCCGGCGGAGGTGCGGTAGAAACTTCACCACGTGAAAAGGAATAGTGGCGAACAGTAAAGTGGCCAAGGTGAGGTGGGACAGAACAGGCAACTTGCGCACAAGGAGAGTGGCAAGCAAAATAAATGTGACGTTCGCCTACGTATTGCTTGATTTGTACTTCCCTACGATGAGTTGATGTTGGAATGTATCTGAGAGGTATCGCACTGAGAGGTGTCCTTGTCCGCAATGGGCCGAGGTGCTTAGACTTCTCCGTGAATAGCAGACGGCGGTCCTCTTAGCTCCACGAACAGCCAGTTCAGATTAAAAAGCTTCGCTTAGCATTCCTCCAAGTATTTGCCTACTTCATTCCTGTCAACAGATATTTATCATGAACTCGTAGTGCGATGGAATCACTTTGATGCCGTGAACTTCTCAGATAACTGCAGATATGGCCTGCGAATTTGACCTACATTCGGGGAACCTGGATGGATGCCAGATGACCCAAGCAGTTGGATAGCATAAAACCAATATCATCCTCGGTATGCCTTCGGCAATTGTATGACCTCGCATCATTTCAATTTCTGGAGGCCCAGTTTTTAACGCCATGGAGTCGAGCGCAGATCAAAGTCCGGCCACGAGCTTGTCAGAGTGCAGTTTTTAAAGATGGGTTATAGTAAGGGTGCGGTATATTTACCAGAGCACTGGGGGCCTCTCTCGTAACGCGAAATGGAGAGAGTAATATTTCATCTGATACTCAATCAGCTGAGAAACCTTGACACTGACTGCTCTTAAGCCCAGACGAAGCCTCAATTACGCACAGCTGAGGGTCCTTAACCTCTCAAGTGATCTGACCTTCCATTGAAGATCATGACCTTTCGAGAAAGTCGATTGCATCCATCTGAAAGCCCGGGCTCCGGTTAACTTAATCACGACTACTAACACTAAAAATTGAGCGGCTATTCTTTATTCGGGCTCATTCCACCGGCACATCTCCTAGTGGTCGTATTCGAGGACCCGAAAAACATGGGTGTCAGAAATCCATTATATTTCTTTCCCTCGTCCATTTACCCCGGGACCGTATGTCACACAAATATGATTCAGTTAGTTATCAGACCTTACGCATGGTGATCATGGGATCATTTTTAGCCCCGGGGCCCATGCTGGTGTTCCTCAGGTCACAGCTGAAGACTTGAGACAAAAGTACTTGTGACCAGTCTTGGTCTGTGATCTGTGGTCTGTGATCAGTCTGACCAGACCAGACAAGTCCAGAGAAGGTATCACTGGGCTCGTCATATCAGATTTGGGACCTATCATAAGGCAGATTGTTTCCAACACAATTGTAATTGTAGTACCTGAGAGATTATGTTTACCTATCCCGTAACGTGTGTTGATATGTAGTGGCGAAACTGAGTGAAAACAATCTTAGGGTGTAATTTGAGGCGAAATTGAGGGTGGAAGCCAATTAAGAACTTTCTGTGTCATCATTTGACCTCTGTGCCAGTCACGCCATGAACAGGGGCGTCACCAGGATTTTGATCGTGGGGGGCTGTGGGCCGACATGGGGGTGGGGCGGGGTTGATACCCAATTGTAAGGGCTGAAAGCTGCGTCCAATGGATAAATATGACGTCTTGCTCTTTGTGTCCAGCGTCGGGGAGGGGGCTGTAACTGCTCCGCAGAAGGCCTACAGCTCTCCCGTCCACCCACGGTAACGTCATAGCTATGAGCAGCCAGTGGCGCAGCCAGGAGTATTGTTTTTCGGGGACAGCGCCGGATAAATGCCCCTTCCTCAGGATGCCCCTATGCTTCCGTCCACCTTCTCCTTTGCTACCGATTGTGAGGTGGTAAAGATGCAAATATCTGTGTTGAGTGAGGGGAGGGTGCTGCCCGCAGATTCCTTACCAGTTTTGTGGGCATGCGAGCAATGCTCGTGGGTGGATGCGCACCCACAAAAATACATAGAAAGTGGCACCGATGGTTCCCATCGCACTGCAAATATATTATTTGGGGGGACAGTAAATTACTCACTGGTAACCATGTTTGTACCTACTCAGGATTTGGTTCCTATTTCGATATCGGCTGGATGCCATGGGATGCAAAAAAAAATTAAATTTTGTTTGATTTATTGGATAAATGGATTTAGCTACCATTTATCATATAAGATCACCATATCTATCCACAAGAACTAAAACGCTGCTGATTAATAGGGGCCACTTGAATTTCAGCTAATTTCTTCAAAAACTCTCGGCACGTTCATTATTTTAAATCACGGTTCATTGAAAGGGCTTGTAATAACCAACATACTAAACACGCTATTCAAAAGCTGAGTATGTACTAATGATGAATATGTCTTTTTATCGAAATGTATCGATCGATTATTTTTCTCGAAAAACGTACTATTGCTCGATTTTGCAAAAGCTCCACCCCTGAGAGGGTTGCCTTTCTGCTTACTACAGATCTTACAATGTCACGCATCAGCTCTGGGATTCCCCCTCCCTACTGTGCAAAGGTGCTCCTATAACTGCTGGAGTGCGCATCTCTTTTGGGGTGTCCCTACAACTTCCGAAGTACACTCTACAGTGGTTCACATCCACATACACATCCAGTATGCTTCTACAATGCTCTAGCATTTATTTCTATTTCTCTGGTGTTCAGGCCCTTTCAAATGTTCGAGTGTCCCTCTAATGCGTCTTTTTTTCACTATCCGCGAAAAAATCTTAGGGGGGGCGGAAAAGGATCGCCACGAGCCAACATGGGTGAAGTCGATGGGTGATTTGGATTGTAGTATGTAGTATGTAGTATGGTGGTGGTATGGTAGGTTTGGATTGTAGTAAATACCCTAACATATCTCAGCTGTTACCCCATTTGAGCTCGTAGCGACTGCAAGTAGCGACAATGAACACAATGGCATGGGCATCAGAACGAGAAAGAAGCAAAAATACAACAATTATGATGGTTAATAGGAGTTGCAGATCACAAAAAGGCAGCACGTCCCAATGTCACAACACCCGCTCCTCTCCGAGAGATAACCTTTTGGCACGGAATAGACAAATACATGGCGGTAATGTAAACGAGGCGGTGGTATGGGCGACTTAACATCAGCACCAGTCCCCCAGTTAAATTAAAAGAAGGTAGAAAATAAAATGAAGTGATGCATAACAACTGGACAAAATAAATGGATGCATTTATAATTATTTTCGTAATTATGGCAGGACAGAAAAACAAAGTAACAACCGGTCAAAATGAACCTAATAACCTATGTTTTTATTAGAACTGCACAGCTAACGTTATTTTTTCTGTAATGGGAACTTTTCCTTTTCGGAGTGGCACAAACAATATTGCTGCCAAGATCGTATGGCTCTCTGGAAAATGTAAGTCACGAAATCAAAAGGTACCAAGCTTTCTGTTTATATATATATCCCGATTAATTCTTCCAACAAAATGGCAAGAGAAGTACAGAAACATTTGGATGAATAAAGCACATTTTGAAGTGCAACTCTTATCTCGTGCCCTTGAATTCTCTTACTGCGTTTTCATGGAAAATGACTAATTCAACTTAGTTGTATAATGGTTGATGCAAAATGCCCCAATCTTAAGAAAGATTGCAGAGTGCAGAGAGAGAGAGAGAGAGATAAAGATAAAGATAGAGAGAGAGAGAGAGAGAGAGAGAGAGAGAGAGAGAGAGAGAGATAGAGATATAGATATATATATATATATATATAGAGAGATAGAGATATATATATATATATATATATATATATATATATATATATATATATATATATATATATATATATATATATATATATATATATATATATATATATATATATATATATAGATATAGAGAGAGAGAGAGAGAGAGAGAGAGAGAGAGAGAGAGAGAGAGAGAGAGAGAGAGAGAGAGAGAGAGAGAGAGAGAGAGAGGAGAGAGAGAGAGAGAGAGAGAGAGAGAGAGAGAGAGAGTCATCATACAGATAACTCAGGTGCATTGGAAACCACTGAAGGCTATGCTATGCTATGCTACAGGAAATGTAGAAAATCAATTGAAGAATATAAAACGTAATAAAGCTGCCTGACTGGATAACATATATGCTAGGATCTTAGTCGGGCGTGCTCTTATTTTAGCGGTTCCCCTTGGTACCACTTTCAGGCTGTCTATGGAGTACTCTATGGAGTAAAAAAAAGTTTTACTCTATGGAGTAAAAAGAAAGGTATGAAGTATGTAGGAAACTGCATGCCAGTCGATCTGGCCTCAATTGTTTGCAAGGTACTTGCAAACAATTGAGAAAAGAGAATGTTCAGAAAGTTAAAAGAGAATGTTCAGACTCATCTAGATAAGCACAACCTTTTAAGGGGTATTCGAAGTGGATTTCGAGCTGGGACATATTGCTCCAATAACCTACTGAAGTTCATGGAGTATAAACTAGAGTAGTAAACAATCAAAGCACGATAGATTTTGCGTACTTAGACTTTATGAAAGCTCTTGATAAAGTTCCACACAGGCGTCTATTTAATTAACTAGATAGGCATGGGATTGATGGAGAAGTTCTATGTTGGATTAAAGCATGGCTAAGGGGACGGAAATAAGAATTAGTGTTAAATGGATTTATATCTTAGTGGAAACATGTTTTGAGTGGAGAGCCACATGGTTTTGTTCTATGTCCACTACTCGTTATCATCTTTGTGAACAACATTGAGGTAGGGCTGAGGGATAGGATGCTCAAATTAGCTGATGACATCAAACTGGTAGAAGTAGCCAACGGTATCTGTATCGGTATCGGTTAACGGTGATCAATCTAGTATAATATTCAACTTGACTTGGAGGAACTAATCAGTAGGCTGATCAATGGCAGATGTCTTCAACTATGCAAAGTGTACGGTTATGCATCTGGGGTAAGGAGGTAAGAATTTCAGATGTACCATGGGAGGTAGGGAACTGGATGTTATTAAAGAGGAAAAAGACTCATGTGTGTTAGTTTCAGATGACCTTAACGATTGCGGCGTAAAGCCACCAGACTCATCAGCGGGCTAGATATCTGAAAATATGTAGGAAAGCGTATGGCATTATGTATGTACTCACTCAAGTATAGGAGATTAAGCGGTGATATTAGTGAAGTACATAAACTCGTCAAAGTGTTAGAAAATGTAAATCCGAATGATGCCGTTCTATTTAGAGTATCATATAGGGGACATCAATTCAGGTTAGACAACTCAAGGCGTAGGATAGTGAAGCGAGAACAGGTTTTTCAGTCAAAGGGCGGTTGATCAATGGAATTGGCTGCCTCCTGCTAATGTTGTGGGGAGTCTCTCATTGAATGTGTTTAAAAGCAGGGCAGACAATTTTTAGGCTGGGGAACTTGTTTTTGAGTTCTAATTAATGGTGGATGGCGTGGGATTTATGCTAGAGGTGTACACGGTGCAGGTCCCCTAAAGCAGGCATGGATAGTGTTTGGAAACAAAATATTGATTGGGCACTCGATCCACGTGTGCGTTACGCGGGACCCAGTGAATAGGGCTAGATATGTAGGTAGATAGGTACTGATATAGGTGTGTAGGATGTCGGTGGATAGTTGTTTTGGAATTTATGATATAGTATTGGTTGAGGGTGTTGGTGATGGCCCCTGTGGCTCTTAAGAAATCGGAATACATTATGACTTGATGCATTTATGAGAGCGAGAGAGAGAGAGAGAGGGGGGGCAAGATACATGATGGATCAGAGCGAGCAAGAGTGAGAAGCAGAAGTACAGTACGATTGCAGCTTACACCAGTGCCTATCCTACATAGCTATCGGCCGGAATACTGGCCACCAGAACTACACTAATGCCTATCCTACGTAGCGATCAGCCGGAATACTGGCCACCAGAAATACACTAATGCCTATCCTGAACAGTGATCGACTGGAATACTGTGCCACAAGGACTATACCAATGCCTATCCTGCATATTTCATTTCCTTAAAAACACCTAAGGGCATCTTGGGTGATATTAATACAGACGTTAAACCATAGAACCTCTCGGATTTGTTGCATTCATCATCGTATGCGTGAAAACATCCAACGCGTTGGTCGTTTTTGTAATTACCGACATCACCAAGCAGTGAAGCACCGTAGAGATGGTCAATGTGATCAGTGGTTAATCCGCCGTACTAGTGGACAGAGCAGCGAAAGACTATGATGTTCTATGGTGTACACGTGACCAAGATGGTCAATGATTACTCCGTCGTACTGGAGGACAGAGCAGCGAAAGACATGGTGCGCTCACAAATAAATGCCTCCACTACATTCACTGAAAAATGACGGGTGAAAAATGTGTGAATTGGATTTCAAACTACATGCTGAAGAGCGATAACTGGATTACAATCCGTTATAGCGAAGAGGGTTTTGGACTGAATCGCAGTTATTCTGAAAATGGCTTTGATGATCCTTGTCACTAGCACACGACATGCTCTTTGCTTGTATGCTAATGGAAGAGCGCACTAGCCCGTATGCGATGGTTGTAAAGAATCGGCCGTGCTGTGTTAAATCCGTTATGGCATAATTTATGTGTAATTTCCTAATGTGATTACATTATGTTGATGCAAAATGAAACACAAAACATAAAGTGCCCCAAAGTTGACAATAGTGAAGGTTTATATACCAGCTGAATCACGATGGAAATCCTCAAACAGCTGCCGCTCTTTAGTGCTGCGCACGACAACAGAAACCAAACAGGTGTCCCCGATTCTGAAGGTATTTCATTATACTTTCCATTGAGATACCGAAAGTTCACAATTGGAACTAAATGCGAACAGCATACAGTCTTTGTTGGCGAACAGTTTGGCTGGCCAACTGTTTCATTATGTAGCACATGATAAAGCCGGTGCCGCCCGCCTGAATGTCGCCCTTTGTTCGGCGGATCGGACTCTGAGCCAGCCTGGTTCGGTTCACTGCCAGCAGAAATAGCCGGCCGGGCTTGGCTTAAGTTCCCTCACACCCTGCGTGTGATACCAAGAATCCCTCAGCCGCCACGG
Organism: Ashinkailepas kermadecensis; assembly: GCA_034440615.1. Taxonomy (NCBI): domain Eukaryota; kingdom Metazoa; phylum Arthropoda; class Thecostraca; family Neolepadidae; genus Ashinkailepas; species Ashinkailepas kermadecensis. The sequence continues at coordinate 100,351 of JAOTOM010003437.1, forward strand.
CTCAGTGCCGAGAACCAGCCACTGCACTCTGAACTCAGTGACGATGGTCTTCTCGCTCTACACTGCGCTCGGCGGTGAGTGTTCCTCCCCCCCCCCCCCCGCTGCATTTGGAATCGAAGTTCCTTCACCTCATCCTGGGCTTCGTGCCAAAAGTCACTCACTCCCACACTGCGTTCAGTGTCGAGGGTTCCTCGTCACCACTGGAGTCAGTGTCGAGGGTCCCCTCACCACCACTGGACTCAGTGTCGAGGGTCCCCTCACCACCACCACTGGAGTCAGTGTCGAGGGTCCCCTCACCACCACCACTGGACTCAGTGTCGAGGGTCCCCTCACCACCACCACTGGAGTCAGTGTCGAGGGTACCCCTCACCACCACTGGAGTCAGTGTCGAGGGTCCCCCCACCACCACTGGAGTCAGTGTCGAGGGTTCCTCACCACCACTGGACTCAGTGTCGAGGGTCCCCTCACCACCACTGGAGTCAGTGTCGAGGGTTCCTCACCACCACTGGACTCAGTGTCGAGGGTTCCTCACCGCCACTGGACTCAGTGTCGAGGGTCCCCTCACCACCACTGGACTCAGTGTCGAGGGTTCCTCACCACCACTGGACTCAGTGTCGAGGGTCCCCTCACCACCACTGGAGTCAGTGTCGAGGGTCCCCCCACCACCACTGGACTCAGTGGCGAGGGTCCCCTCACCACCACCACTGGAGTCAGTGTCGAGGGTCCCCTCACCACCACCACTGGAGTCAGTGTCCAGGGTTCCTCGTCACCACTGGACTCAGTGTCGAGGGTCCCCTCACCACCACTGGACTCAGTGTCGAGGGTCCCCTCACCACCACTGGACTCAGTGTCGAGGGTCCCCTCACCGCCACTGGACTCAGTGTCGAGGGTCCCCTCACCACCACTGGACTCAGTGTCGAGGGTTCCTCACCACCACTGGACTCAGTGTCGAGGGTCCCCTCACCACCACTGGAGTCAGTGTCGAGGGTTCCCCCCCACCACCACTGGACTCAGTGGCGAGGGTCCTCTCACCACCACCACTGGACTCAGTGTCGAGGGTTCCCTCACCACCACTGGACTCAGTGGCGAGGGTCCCCTCACCACCACCACTGGAGTCAGTGTCGAGGGTTCCTCGTCACCACTGGACTCAGTGTCGAGGGTCCCCTCACCACCACTGGAGTCAGTGTCGAGGGTTCCTCACCACCACTGGACTCAGTGTCGAGGGTTCCTCACCGCCACTGGACTCAGTGTCGAGGGTCCCCTCACCACCACTGGACTCAGTGTCGAGGGTTCCTCACCACCACTGGACTCAGTGTCGAGGGTCCCCTCACCACCACTGGAGTCAGTGTCGAGGGTTCCCTTCACCACCACTGGACTCAGTGGCGAGGGTCCCTCTCACCACCACCACTGGACTCAGTGTCGAGGGTTCCCCACCACCACTGGACTCAGTGGCGAGGGTCCTCTCACCACCACCACTGGAGTCAGTGTCGAGGGTTCCTCGTCACCACTGGACTCAGTGTCGAGGGTCCCCTCACCACCACTGGAGTCAGTGTCGAGGGTTCCTCACCACCACTGGACTCAGTGTCGAGGGTTCCTCACCACCACTGGACTCAGTGTCGAGGGTTCCTCACCACCACTGGACTCAGTGTCGAGGGTTCCTCACCACCACTTGACTCAGTGTCCAGGGTTCCTCGTCACCACTGTACTCAGTGTCGAAGGTTCCTCACCGCCACTGGACTCAGTGTCGAGGGTCCCCTCACCGCCACTGGACTCAGTGTCGAGGGTCCCCTCACCGCCACTGGACTCAGTGTCGAGGGTCCCCTCACCACCACTGGACTCAGTGTCGAGGGTCCCCTCACCACCACTGGACTCAGTGTCGAGGGTCCCCTCACCACCACTGGACTCAGTGTCGAGGGTACCCCTCACCGCCACTGGACTCAGTGTCGAGGGTTCCCTCACCACCACTGGACTCAGTGTCGAGGGTTCCTCACCACCACTGGACTCAGTGTCGAGGGTCCCCTCACCACCACTGGACTCAGTGTCGAGGGTTCCTCACCACCACTGGGCTCAGTGTCGAGGGTTCCCCACCACCACTGGACTCAGTGTCGAGGGTCCCCTCACCACCACTGGACTCAGTGTCGAGGGTCCCCTCACCACCACTGGAGTCAGTGTCGAGGGTCCCCTCACCGCCACTGGACTCAGTGTCGAGGGTTCCTCACCGCCACTGGACTCAGTGTCGAGGGTCCCCTCACCACCACTGGACTCAGTGTCGAGGGTCCCCTCACCACCACTGGACTCCGTGTCGAGGGTCCCCTCACCGCCACTGGACTCAGTGTCGAGGGTTCCTCACCACCACTGGACTCAGTGTCGAGGGTCCCCTCACCGCCACTGGACTCAGTGTCGAGGGTCCCCTCACCACCACTGGACTCAGTGTCGAGGGTCCCCTCACCGCCACTGGACTCAGTGTCGAGGGTCCCCTCACCGCCACTGGACTCAGTGTCGAGGGTACCCCTCATCGCCACTGGACTCAGTGTCGATGGTCCCCTCACCACCACTGGACTCAGTGTCGAGTGTCCCCTCACCACCACTGGACTCAGTGTCGAGGGTTCCTCACCGCCACTGGACTCAGTGTCGAGGGTCCCCTCACCACCACTGGACTCAGTGTCGAGGGTTCCTCACCACCACTGGACTCAGTGTCGAGGGTCCCCTCGCCACCACTGGACTCAGTGTCGAGGGTCCCCTCACCACCACTGGACTCAGTGTCGAGGGTTCCTCACCACCACTGGACTCAGTGTCGAGGGTCCCCTCACCACCACTGGACTCAGTGTCGAGGGTTCCTCACCACCACTTGACTCAGTGTCGAGGGTTCCTCACCACCACTTGACTCAGTGTCCAGGGTTCCTCGTCACCACTGTACTCAGTGTCGAAGGTTCCTCACCGCCACTGGACTCAGTGTCGAGGGTCCCCTCACCGCCACTGGACTCAGTGTCGAGGGTCCCCTCACCACCACTGGGCTCAGTGTCGAGGGTCCCCTCACCACCACTGGAGTCAGTGTCGAGGGTCCCCTCACCACCACCACTGGACTCAGTGTCGAGGGTCCCCTCACCACCACTGGACTCCGTGTCGAGGGTCCCCTCACCGCCACTGGACTCAGTGTCGAGGGTTCCTCACCACCACTGGACTCAGTGTCGAGGGTCCCCTCACCGCCACTGGACTCAGTGTCGAGGGTCCCCTCACCACCACTGGACTCAGTGTCGAGGGTCCCCTCACCGCCACTGGACTCAGTGTCGAGGGTCCCCTCACCGCCACTGGACTCAGTGTCGAGGGTACCCCTCATCGCCACTGGACTCAGTGTCGATGGTCCCCTCACCACCACTGGACTCAGTGTCGAGTGTCCCCTCACCACCACTGGACTCAGTGTCGAGGGTTCCTCACCGCCACTGGACTCAGTGTCGAGGGTCCCCTCACCACCACTGGACTCAGTGTCGAGGGTTCCTCACCACCACTGGACTCAGTGTCGAGGGTCCCCTCACCGCCACTGGACTCAGTGTAGAGGGTTCCTCACCACCACTGGACTCAGTGTCGAGGGTCCCCTCACCACCACCACTGGACTCAGTGTCGAGGGTCCCCTCACCACCACTGGAGTCAGTGTCGAGGGTCCCCTCACCGCCACTGGACTCAGTGTCGAGGGTCCCCTCACCACCACTGGAGTCAGTGACGAGGGCGGTTTAACCCTGCCCTGGACTCAATGTCGATAATCCCCTACTACCACGCTTGTCCCGATGCCATAGGGCAGTGGCTGGCCGGTCCAATTGCGGCCATGGTTTGGTATTGAAGTGTGACTTATGTGATCAAAATGACGATGTTCTTAAGCGTTGACTTCTGAGAATGTGTCCGATATGTGTAAAACTGGGGAAAGACGGACGAATGCTCTTTGTTTTACGGCAACAAATGGTGAGTAACCCATCGGCACATGATCGATGGGAGTGAGTGGATGCTACTTTGGTCCTTGTTGATTTGGGTCATGCGCGGCCTTCTGATATTTATCAAACTGAGCAAGGCGAACGAATTCTCTTTATTTGGTGGTGACAAATTGTGAGCAACCCATCGGCACATAATCGATTGGAGTGAGTGGATGCTTCTTTGATCATTGTTGATTTTGGTCATGTTGGGCCTTCTGATATGTGTGAAACTGGAGCGAGACGGACGAATGCGCTCTATTTTGCGACAACAAATGTTCGGCAACTCATCGGCACATGGTCGATGCGAGTGAGTAGATGCTTGTTTGGTCTTTTTAACTTCTTAGCGAAAATGCTGCTTCATATCGTAGTCGAATGTAAATAGTCATTGTTGAAGGTTTCAGCTTGCTTTGGTATTATTGATCATATGATTGGAGATGTAGTACTATTAGAAAAGAAAGCCAAGGTTGGTGGTTTTCGATAAAGTCAATATGAATGTTTTCTGTGGTAGATATACAAGATCAATGTCGGTGTGAAAGATGACATTCTGAATATAATTCCTGCATCTCCGACATCACAAAATGTCTATTGATATAATAACAATCCAAAGTTGCACGAGCCCGGCAGCTGAGACCAACTCCATCTATTTTCTAGCTACACTTCGCGGATTAACACGCGCCCTGGAAGGCCTCTGATAATTACGCGCACTGGAGGGGGGGGATTCCGCCCCGCCCCCTAAGATCTCGGCTCCTAGTGAAGCTGGAGGAACGAAATTCGCAGGGTGGATGGGTACGGTAGTGAACTCTATCGTGTGCAAATTTCATGACCTTAGGTCAATATTTTCAAGGTCAAATGAGGTCAAATTTGCAAAATTTTCTGGTATTGCGTGGCTTGGCTTGTCATCGTTATGGATCGCTGTGATTGTATTTAAATGCTCCAAAATGGGCATCAGTGATGTTTTGGACATTACTAATGATGCAATGCAGATGCTGGACCCAACAGTTGATCTCAGGTCACCTATGTAGCACCACTTTATCAGGTCAGTTACCTGTTCCAGTTACCGAAACCGGGCCGCCCGCCCGACTGCTCCGTCGGGCAGCTCGGAAAGGAGTGAAGTACATGAATAAAGTATGGAAACGCAATGACAAACAGTACAAATGACAAACAGTAGTGCATTTATGACAACATTCCAGTTGATCAAGTTTGGTTCCATTAACCTGTCATGAACTTGACCTGACTTGACCTCGGTGACCTAACATGATCTTGAAACTATATAGCATATCAATATACATCAAACAAGTCGCTAGTGTTGCCACGAACACTTCCCTTTTGCGAATATACGGGAAGCGCATCAGCGCCAATTTTTGTGGTCTGGTGCTAGAAATTTGTTTGACTTTAGCGGCCCCTAACTTGAAAAATGTTCGGTCGATTTCCATTTTTCTTGCTTTAAATGACGCGCATTTCTAAGCAGGTACGCAGAAAATCGCGTATATCGACCGGTAAAATCTGCAGTTATTTACGAAAAACCGGAGGGGTGGGCGGATTTCGCCCCCCCCCCCTCCAGTGCGCGTGTTAAATACTGGCCCCTGTGACACCCACATCCACGCCCTGGTACCGATAGCTCACAAATCTGGTCCTTCACTACTTGGCTATCTCGGATTTCTTCTATGTTTTTATGACGGTTTTCATGTCATCATCATAATCATGATTATCATTATCGTCATCATAATCAGCAACGTTATCATCATCACCAATATCACATCAGCAGCAGCAAGAGCAGCAAGATCATCATCACCTTTATCATCGTATGATCACTAGCATCATCATTATCGTCATTACCACCGTGGCCGTTGTCATTACCATCATCACAACCATCAACGCCACCGTAACCATTACCGTTACCGTTACTATCACTATAATTGTCACCGTCACCGTCACATATGCATGATATATTCTTGCTGCTCTCTGCATTATATCCGTTCATCACTGCACCGTATCTCTACGCTGGCAATAACTGGCGCGTGGTTCATGGTCGCGGTGTCATCATTCCATTTGTCTCTGCTAGTCCTTTCTGGTCTTTCCGGTCAGATCCTCCCACCCCGCATCGGGTGGGGGAGGGGAGGGAATGTCATATTGTACTCCCACTAACTTCCAAACTAAGCATTGCACGAAAACGGAAGTGGTGTCGTCGGAAAGCACTCGACGAGTAGGGCCCGAAACTTTTTTTGGGCTTTTTAACTGACATTTTTTTTTGGCTCTGGGAAGTTCATTTTGGGGAAATGTTAAAACCAAAAGTTATTTTTAATCAGAAAAGAAAGGCGAAGTCGACCATGGCCTCAAAATATTTTCTCCCCAAAAATATACATTCGGTTTTATATTTCCAAAATTGAGTTTTCAATTTTCTTGACTTTTTCTTATTCTAATGGGTCTGGCGGACCGAGAAACGCTGCTTTAACTCAACTTGCCCTAATAAAAAGTGCTTGCTTCAGCCAGAATATTCGATGTTATCCCTAATAGGTAAATGTGCAAAAATATAAAGTGATCAAAAACGGGGGAAAATAAAAATCCATCTGATGCGTTTTGTTTCATCTATAAAAATAAGCAAACTCTGAAAGTTTAATTTAAATATCTACATCCGTTAAAGCGTGACGACTGGTTGAACTGTTTCGGAGGTGACCTCACTTGACATTGACTCACTCGCTCACCGTAGATGACCTGACCTCAAAATTTTGACACAACATGTCGAATGTGTGTAGGAAAAGGTTTGCCAAATTTCGGCGCGCTACCGCGTGTCGTTTTTCATCATCCGCGGAAAAACTTAGGGGGCGTAAAATGATCCTCCAGCCGCGCTGGCTAGGATGCAAATGCAGACCGGGCAAAGCCAAGTGAACCCGGCTGTTAGAATAAGTACCTGCCACGTATTGTGAGTCATATACGGTGTCTCCTGGATGACTGCACTTAGCCGATTATATGTTTGCAAATTCAATGCACGTAGTCGACAAGTGCCGCGACAGCTTGTGGTGAGTGGTGCGGTGACCTCTCGCTGGCATTACAGGTGCATAGCAAACTGCTAGCCGTTGATATTGCTTGACCCTCAACGTGGTTGGCAATGGACATGTTCAGGCACTTACAGGGGTATTATATGGCCACACACATACCTTTGTGCATATCAGGGCCTCCTCTAAGGCATTTTTACTAGGTGGGATTTCTTGCTCATACCCAATTAGCCCAATATACACAATAGCAGATGCCGTCATAAGGCGGTGATGAACAAGCACCGCGCTTTAAAGCAAAAAAAAGTGTACGCTGTACGAGGGTGTAGCGCCTAGTTGCGTTGATAGGTGTAGGATCTGGGAAGGCCACCAGAGAGGAGCGGTATAGTGGTAGTGGTACGGTCAGGGCTGTGGGCGCTAAATGACCTCGTAGTCGGCGCGCCCTTGAGCCCAAATAACCAACCAACCAACGGTCAGGGCTCGCTGTTCTAAAGTCAGGGAGAAATTGTCGCCATAGGCGCTACAAGGGCACACTCGTGTGTCGAATTTGTTATCCATGAACCTACGTGGCGACCAATGGCGTAGCCAGAACTTCCCCAAGGCGGGCCGGACCCCCCAAAGATGTGATGAAACAATTGTAAAAATTCAGGGTTTTGCGTGATAACTATCTCAAAGTTTATCGTTGCATCTAATGTATTTTTGGGAGCTAGAGGGGGGGGGGGGGTGACCCCCACTTGGCTGCGCTTCCCGTGACAAGGATCCAATTGCAAGGTAAAACGCTGAGCAAAACACAACCTAATTGTTGTATTACCCACTCGTATTTCAAATAAATTAAATCCCATGGCTACTCAGATACCAGCTCCTCAAAAGCCTCATCATCGTCTGGGTGCCGCTGGCGCTGGCTCGGGTATCTCGTACGCTGAAAAAGTTATCCGATAGTCCACGTTAAACCCGTTCGGCTGCGTCCTCCCTCGCAAATAACACAGGTTATTTGGTCTCTTGTTTATGTTCACACCGTTGCCGACGAAGCCATCACCACTACCTCCTACATAACATCTGTATTACAATATCTTGGCAACATCTATTCATCGTGTGAGCACACTTCAGCACAGCACACGGGCCATCAGCTAGCCAGCTGCCACGGTGCATCGCTGGCGCAAAATATGCAACCATCTCCCTGGATAGTTTTAGTCTTCTCTCGCTCGCATGTGTCACAGCCTGCACTCGTCAACGGGAAATCCTCAGTGCACCGAATCTCCTTACCTCAGATGACAATGGCGGCCGCTCTGCCTGTAGTTTCCCCCGCCGGCCGATTGGCGGCGCTAGTTTCGCCGCCCGACGGCCGGCTGCTAATGTCCGCGCTTGACGCGTAACGAATGGAGGAAACGTGGCTGGTCAACTCATGTACGCAGACAGAAGGGAACGTTTCGAAAATTGCATTTGTTGTTCTCTTGTTCGGCTCTCAATTTAGCCGCACATGTTTCTACCCCTTAAGTGATAACCTGATCTTCTGACGTGTGATTTCATTTCATCTATAATTTGAGCATCACATCAATTCCAAATTTATCCTATCGACAGATTAAGTGCCTAAATCTAGTATGCAAACATATATCAGGACATAATCGATTAGCACGCGCATAGGAGGGCCTCTCACATAACGCGCACAGGAGGAGTTGGATAATTCAGCACCTGTCCGCAAGATGTCGGAAGCTACTGAAGCTACAAGCACAAAGTTTGAAGGGTAGATTACGGAAGTAGTGAACTCGCTTCGGTACAAATTTCATAACCCCAGACCTTCAGGGTCACAGGAGGTGACCGGATGCTACTCCTAATCGCCACTCCACCGCACTGACGAAGCCTTTGTGACCTTGAACGCTCGGCGACCGCCGCCCGGTCGGCCGATTTGGCACCCCGGCGGTTCCTATGTTTACGAGCGGAGTTCGATTTGTATTGCATGGGATGCGCTTATAGATCTTTAGCCAAGTCACACGATTGCATTACAATATCGCTGCCCGTTTATGAGATAATGCTTAAAAAAAAACAGGAGAGGTGGACGGATTTCGCTGTCCCCCTTCCGGTGCGAGTGTTAAGCATCCGCACCTCATACCTACATTGTGGCACTATATTGTGTGGCATACCTATATTGTGTGGCATACCTATATTATGTGGCATACCTATATTGTGTGGCATACTTATATTGTGTGGCATACCTATATTGTGTGGCATACCTATATTGTGTGGCATACTTATATTGTGTGGCATACCTATATTGTGTGGCATACCTATATTGTGTGGCATACCTATATTGTGTGGCATACCTATATTGTGGAACTTTGTCCTCCGTTCCCCCAATAATTGTCATAAAACAATGCCTATGCTGAAGCACACAGTACTTACAACACACCATCACATTCCTTTGCAACACTCGCCACCTGTGGTTTTACGTCCGACACACTGAACCCTATGATGCCCTCTTTACTCTTTATGAACTAAATATATATCTTTCAAAGGTAACCAACATTGCTGTTGACCCTGACCAATTGGCGTACCCCTTCCTCCAACATCTATCTGACTCTGTAAAAGACAACCTCCTTTCGGCACTAAACCAACTATTGGCCGATTGCAGCTTCCCCCTCTTGGTCGACTAGCACTATCATTCCTATCGCGAAACCTCGCAAACCTCACCACCTGCCTTCGAGCTATCGCCCTATGTCTCTTACTATAGTAAGAGAGATCAGTATCACTATAGATGTGCCTCCAACATATTCGAGCGCATGGTCAGTGGACAAATCAGTCTACCCCGAAAATAATGAAATTCGTTTCCCCTTTCACATCAGCTTTCAGCCTAGACGCAGCACCACTGACAATGTCATTGAAATTGTTGATTCAATACAGCGCGGTTTCATGAAGAAAATAAACTTGCACTTGTTCTCGATCTTCATTCCGCATTTAATAAAGTGCACAGTTCTGCCCTCCACATCAAATTACATCGAATTGGTATCAAGGGTGGAATGTCCACCTTCATCACGCACTTCCTCGCTAACCTATCATTCACTGCCCGCTGCGGCAACATCTACTCCCGGCGCCACAATTTCGATCAAGGCGCCCACAAGGCAACGTTTTATCCCCCACTCTCTTTCTCATCATGATCAATGACGCTATCGACGAACGTCATCAAAATGCTGCTTGTCTAAAATAGTACACTTACGCTGACAATTTGGAAATTTGGTGCACACACCCATCGGCAGAAAAAACGAACCATCTCCTGCAGCTCGCCATTAATCATATTGTTGCTCCCTTTGGGGGCTGCAGAACTACCCCACGAAATCCGTCACCATGTTTTTTCTCAGCTTGCCACAGATATTCCACCTCTCCCACCGCTACTCTGTCGTGATCAAGTTATCCTCCAGCAAACCATCTTGACGTATCTCGGCATCGTCCTAGATAAAGAAGTCTATTCCGTATGTGAGGGTGTGGGTGGGTGTATATGTGTGTGCATGTGTGTGTGTGTGTGTTTTGTGTGTGTGTGTGTGCGTGTGTGTGTGTGTGTGTGCGTGCGTGTTTGTGTGTTCAATTTGGCCATCCTACCACCGTGTCTATTCCGGTCCACATCTTACTTATATTAAACAGCGCTGTGCTTAGCGCCTAAATCTCCTACGCTGCATCTCTGGCCGAGACTGGGGTGCAGATGGTGCTCTACAGTCTTTCTGCTACAGTCTTGCTACAGTCTTGCCCCGTACTCTATGCATGCGCATTTTTCTGATTCGTCCATTCCTGGAATATATTGCGTTTTTCTTCGATCATATATCTCCCTAACACATCACATCACTTGAACCCATGCAAAACCAGCCACTACGCTTCAGCACCGCAACACACTGCACCACACATTTCAGCAGGCTCCGGGCTGAGGTCAACCTCCCTGGTTGACCTCCCTGAGGTCAACCTCCCTGGTTTCAAACACCGCAGAACATTTCAACTCGTCAGGTACCACTTTAGTACTGCAACACAGCACAATCACCACGACTCTCTTGCGTTGTCGAACCCCGATCGGCGTGCCTATAACAAAAATAAATACCACATTGCCATTCATCTGAACCAGGTGCTTACACCTGCAATGAGATTCCCGGATGTAACCCCGGACAGCGTCCCCTGCTCCCATGTTTGCACATGAAACACCCCAAGCTGCGGTATCTATTTCGACTAAACAAACATCCACTCACCCCCATCCAAACCCAACTGAAATGTCTCGAACTTCAAGAGGCCCACCTGGTGGTACGGGGGTCGCCAGGTGCGATTGGCCCAACACTGGTCATGCAAAATGCAAAACAAAAAGCAAAACACCACACCATTCGGTCTACACGGCCGTGTTAGAAGCCACCTTAAACTGCCTGCAACATATCACCGCACCCAACATCATCTGCATCAACTCACGCACATCCATTGACGCCCTCGCAGCCATACAAAGCACCACCCATCCCGCACTCCACGCTATCCGATTATTCTACCATGACAGCCACGTTCACCTCCAAATTACACCTCTGGCTCCCCGGCCTCATGGGCATACCCAGCAACGAGCGAGCGGATTGGCTCGCCCGTAGAGCCATTGACCTCCCACCCGTGCCTGGCTCCTCGTCCCCCACCCCCAGTGATCTGTTCCTAGCCCACAATTTAAGTTTTAAAATATCTAGGCATACTGGAGTCGCAACACTTCACACTTTTACCACATTCAACCGCCACTTACCAAATGGCCATCTTCACACCAACACACACGCATACACGAGGTAAGTCTTTCCCGTTTGCGGCTAGGCCACACCATCTCCACACACGACTGCCTCCCCAGGGGTAAAAAATATGCAGAACCTTATCCAAAGTAACAACATCAGTATCCGATTTTTCTCCATTTCAAATATGTTGCCCAAAAGGCCAATAAGCAACCCAAACTCTTTTGCATCGGTTCACACGACCGAATTCCAGGACCAAAAGTTGTCCGTTTCAACAATTTACCACACAAAAAACGATGCCCGCTAAAAATTTGCACTCGGAAAATATCACCGAATTTTCGCAATGCCATATGTCAGCGGGTCATTGCGAGGACTACCCATTCGCCGTAGATTTCCTTTCGATATGTCCAAGCATATATGATACATTCATGATCTTCGGGAGAATTGGCATTGCTGTGGTGCTTGCTGCTTACAACTGAAAACATAAAAACACCGACTTTGTAGGAAGTGGGTCTTGCACAAGCACCACAGGAGGCTTGATCGTAACGACTTCTAAAACCGCATTCAGAACACGCTTTAAGAACAGGGAAATGTTACTTTCACTTGTTACTTTCAGTGAAATAAAACAATGCTCTTTGATGAATGGTGTTTTTTAAAATATATATTTCCCATCTCACAGCTAGGTCAAACAAACAAACTTACAGAAGCGTGCAGGTAGCCAATCGCAGTTTGAGACAGTGACACAGGCAGGGGGGGTCAAAGGGGTCAGTTGACCCCCTCCCTAGAAATTTTGGAAGGGTCCGCACTCAAAGGGGGGGCCCGGTTTCAGCCAAGTGGGGCCCGGTCTGGATCAGGTGTGGGCCCGGTCTGAGCCAGTAGGGGGTCCGGTCTGAGCCATATGGGGCCCTATCTGAGCCAGAAGGGGCCTTGTCTGAGACAGCATTGTGGGAGTTGATTGTTTCTAACGAGTTAGGTACCTATGTGCAGACATACAACAGGGGAATGGGTATAAAACTGTGCATCATGTTCTATGTCAGGGGCCCCCACCCAGCTATTTTGTTGTTGGATTTTGCTCTCCATGCATCTATAGTTTCCGAATTTAGGAGTTCTTCTCACCTCACATGCCACTGGCATTGTCTGACATGTTATCAGCTGAAGAACTGGGAGGACATTGGGGAGGCCATGCCCCCCCCAAAAGAATACAAATCGACACCCCTGCCTCGGCCATCCCCCCCCTCGAATCATTTTCATAAATCGAAACACCCCTGGATGGCTTCATGTAAAAAACAATATCAGTTAGAACCGTGGTAACTAGCTTAACAAACGCAAACCCCAAATGCACCCAAATATCGCACCCGACACACTATAAGCGGAAACAAAACGGAACGGCGCCTAGCAGAAATATATATACCCTTGGCGAAGTGACCTGGCATTTGCAAGTATTTACGTCACCATCGCCATTCGAACAAGGTTAAAGATTAAAAGGGCATTAGAAACCGCAAATAAGTTGAAAAATGCATTTGATCCGACTCTGAATGCGATGCTCTTTCACGTCAGAGGCCTTAATTTATCGAACGGATCGCCATAAGCGTGTTAAAAAGAGCCATAGTAAGAAAATAGGCGCTGCCAAGCCAGTACCTCCAGATCTCGAGTTTTTTTTTCGGAAATTCGCATAACTGTGAGCGTTGCATTCATTTCATGAAATTGTACGAAGGTCGATTCTTAAACAGTGGAGAAGAGTCGACCTATAAGAAAAAAATCGTTCATGTCTTCTTCTTTTTTTTGCAAAAGTTAAAAAAATACAATTGTTTTACTTATGATTTATTTTTTCAATAACCAGCAAAAAACATTCCAACATCGATTATCTTTAGTTTCTGAGTTTCCCTTTTGGAGAACACTTCTCCACGGTGGATAACTCACTTTGTGCATGCGAGTAGTGATGGGACTGGTTGAGCTGCCACTTTTGCTAACACGTAATCCGAATGGAACTGATGCGTTATAAAAAGCTTTATGACGGACAAATAAGGACTGAGGCGTTGCCAGTTCTACTTTGAAGTTGTCTCGTATCAGCTATGCTCTCGCGCATTGAATTCTCCATTTTCGTGGGTTTCCTCCATATCTTCTCCAAAGTGGACTTTGTGACTTTGTGGGGTTTTTTACCGCTGGCTTCCCCAGTCGACCTCACCGACCTCCACTCTGCCGCGTGTGTTACATGCACTACTCCCTTAAACATACTTTACTTCTGTGCCATGTATACGTGTATATACCCATATATACCGCTTACTTCGCGAAACATCATATTCCACTTTCTTTGCGCACACTTCTTGGCGATGAACATCCGGAACTTCTTGAGGTCCTGTTCACGAGGTCCTTCCGTATGGAGGCTCGCAGAAGAAGTCGCGCGCCCCCAAGCGACACCAGAACGTAAAAGAAGCCGAAGAAGCAAGAAGACAAGAAGAGCAAAAAGCAAGAAGACAAGAAGAAAGAAGAGAAACAAACACAGTAAGCAACACGAGCTCCAGACACCCTCGACGAGCACTCCTGCGAATCGGAAAGGAAATCCACCCACACGAAATCCCCAATTTATCTCTATCTCCCAGCTCTAAACTTTACCCCCAGAGGAAACTCAACAATGACGGGCCCACTCTTCTGGGCCATTTCGACTGGGGCAGGGACCAAAGTGCGACAGCTTGGTCCAGGGTGCAACGAGTCCGGGTATTCTTCAGTACGGAGAGTCACCTTGCCGGTGATGAGGGCCAGATCCTAACACTATGACACCCACACCAGCGTCTAGCGCCCTCTCTGTACAAGGCGCCCACCTAGTAGGCACCTACACCGAACCACAGCACACCATCACAGGAGAGTCTTCCTTCATTCTCGTACCAACACTGGGCCACATCCTGACCACACCACACTTCACCATCACTCGGCACACCATCGTACACAAACCTAGCGCCGATGCACGAACGCTACTCGTCACAAACACATTCAACAATCGGAGCTGTTCGTTCACGCTGCCAGAGGTGAAAAGAGTGTCCAGCCTGTCACCTACAGAACATAGGACACCACCAGACGGCCACATATTGATGGCTCACAGTAAGAACCGTACACCTGTGCGCGAGCGCGAATTATCCCCAATAAATGCCAAAAATGGAACAAATAAGAATCGTTTAGCCTATAGATGATGTTCAATTTGGCATCCAGTTACTGATGTCTAACCATTTAGCGGCATGTGTAGCTGCAGGCTGACGTGACGCACCCACTGCTCACTACACTGATACAGGCTGACGTGACGTACCCACTGCTCACTACACTGATACAGGCTGACGTGACGCACCCACTGCTCACTACACTGATACAGGCTGACGTGACGCACCCACTGCTCACTACACTGATACAGGCTGACGTGATGCACCCACTGCTCACTACACTGATGCAGGCTGACGTGACGCACCCACTGCTCACTACACTGATACAGGCTGACGTGACGCACCCACTGCTCACTACACTGATACAGGCTGACGTGATGCACCCACTGCTCACTACACTGATGCAGGCTGACGTGATGCACCCACTGCTCACTACACTGATACAGGCTGACGTGACGCACCCACTGCTCACTACACTGATACAGGCTGACGTGATGCACCCACTGCTCACTACACTGATACAGGCTGACGTGATGCACCCACTGCTCACTACACTGATACAGGCTGACGTGATGCACCCACTGCTCACTACACTGATACAGGCTGACGTGACGCACCCACTGCTCACTACACTGATACAGGCTGACGTGATGCACCCACTGCTCACTACACTGATACAGGCTGACGTGATGCACCCACTGCTCACTACACTGATACAGGCCGACGTGACGCACCCACTGCTCACTACACTGATACAGGCTGACGTGATGCACCCACTGCTCACTACACTGATACAGGCTGACGTGACGCACCCACTGCTCACTACACTGATACAGGCTGACGTGATGCACCCACTGCTCACTACACTGATACAGGCTGATGTGACGCACCCACTGCTCACTACACTGATACAGGCTGACGTGATGCACCCACTGCTCACTACACTGATACAGGCTGACGTGATGCACCCACTGCTCACTACACTGATACAGGCTGACGTGACGCACCCACTGCTCACTACACTGATACAGGCTGACGTGACGCACCCACTGCTCACTACACTGATACAGGCTGACGTGACGTACCCACTGCTCACTACACTGATACAGGCTGACGTGATGCACCCACTGCTCACTACACTGATACAGGCTGACGTGACGCACCCACTGCTCACTACACTGATACAGGCTGACGTGATGCACCCACTGCTCACTACACTGATACAGGCCGACGTGACGTACCCACTGCTCACTACACTGATACAGGCCGACGTGATGCACCCACTGCTCACTACACTGATACAGGCCGACGTGACGCACCCACTGCTCACTACACTGATACAGGCTGACGTGATGCACCCACTGCTCACTACACTGATACAGGCCGACGTGATGCACCCACTGCTCACTACACTGATACAGGCTGACGTGACGTACCTACTGCTCACTACACTGATACAGGCTGACGTGATGCACCCACTGCTCACTACACTGATACAGGCTGACGTGATGCACCCACTGCTCACTACACTGATACAGGCTGACGTGACGTACCCACTGCTCACTACACTGATACAGGCTGACGTGATGCACCCACTGCTCACTACACTGATACAGGCTGACGTGACGTACCCACTGCTCACTACACTGATACAGGCTGACGTGATGCACCCACTGCTCACTACACTGATACAGGCTGACGTGATGCACCCACTGCTCACTACACTGATACAGGCTGACGTGACGCACCCACTGCTCACTACACTGATACAGGCTGACGTGACGCACCCACTGCTCACTACACTGATACAGGCTGACGTGATGCACCCACTGCTCACTACACTGATACAGGCTGACGTGATGCACCCACTGCTCACTACACTGATACAGGCTGACGTGACGCACCCACTGCTCACTACACTGATACAGGCTGACGTGACGCACCCACTGCTCACTACACTGATACAGGCTGACGTGATGCACCCACTGCTCACTACACTGATACAGGCTGATGTGACGCACCCACTGCTCACTACACTGATACAGGCTGACGTGACGCACCCACTGCTCGCTACACTGATACAGGCTGACGTGATGCACCCACTGCTCACTACACTGATACAGGCTGACGTGACGTACCCACTGCTCACTACACTGATACAGGCTGACGTGACGCACCCACTGCTCACTACACTGATACAGGCCGACGTGACGCACCCACTGCTCGCTACACTGATACAGGCTGACGTGACGTACCCACTGCTCACTACACTGATACAGGCTGACGTGACGCACCCACTGCTCACTACACTGATACAGGCTGACGTGATGCACCCACTGCTCACTACACTGATACAGGCTGACGTGATGCACCCACTGCTCACTACACTGATACAGGCTGACGTGACGCACCCACTGCTCACTACACTGATACAGGCTGACGTGACGCACCCACTGCTCACTACACTGATACAGGCTGACGTGACGTACCCACTGCTCACTACACTGATACAGGCCGACGTGATGCACCCACTGCTCACTACACTGATACAGGCTGACGTGACGCACCCACTGCTCACTACACTGATACAGGCTGACGTGACGCACCCACTGCTCACTACACTGATACAGGCTGACGTGACGTACCCACTGCTCACTACACTGATACAGGCTGACGTGACGTACCCACTGCTCACTACACTGATACAGGCTGACGTGACGCACCCACTGCTCACTACACTGATACAGGCTGACGTGATGCACCCACTGCTCGCTACACTGATACAGGCTGACGTGATGCACCCACTGCTCGCTACACTGATACAGGCCGACGTGATGCACCCACTGCTCACTACACTGATACAGGCTGACGTGACGCACCCACTGCTCACTACACTGATACAGGCTGACGTGACGCACCCACTGCTCACTACACTGATACAGGCCGACGTGACGCACCCACTGCTCACTACACTGATACAGGCTGACGTGATGCACCCACTGCTCACTACACTGATACAGGCTGACGTGATGCACCCACTGCTCACTACACTGATACAGGCTGACGTGATGCACCCACTGCTCACTACACTGATACAGGCTGACGTGATGCACCCACTGCTCACTACACTGATACAGGCTGACGTGACGCACCCACTGCTCACTACACTGATACAGGCTGACGTGATGCACCCACTGCTCACTACACTGATACAGGCTGACGTGACGTACCCACTGCTCACTACACTGATGCAGGCTGAAACAGACACTGATTTGGTGTTCGGTGATATGAGCGGTAGCGAAATATAAACGTGGCAAAGTGAGTATGATATCTGTATCTTTTTGGTATGTTTTTATGGCGCACTCACTTCAGAAGAATATGGTAACCACATGCAGGCCACAGCTGTGTACGCTTTTGGGAGGGCACTTGCTCCACGCCCAAAGTTTCCTCTGTCCCCGCCCCAATAATTTCAGCTTTTAACATTGCACCCTATATAGTATCCCCAAATCCATTTGGGCATGCCCATTACCTTCATGTATTGTGCTTTCCCAATAATTTTCAGAAACCTACACCTATGACAAGTCAACATAGAAAACCTACATTAAATATTAACATTGGCATTGTACTAATGAATCATTATACTTGCTTGTGATCAAGCGAGAAAAAAGCTAAAACTCTGGAAGAAAAGATGTCAATAAATTTTCTATCATATTCGTAATCCGCATTTGGAAATACTGCCCAAGGTGCAGCGACCACACACTGTATGATATCCTGGTTATTTTATCCCATCACAGCCAGTCTCGTTGTATGCCCATACCATTACACGTGGGTAAGTCTGACGAGGCGCGAAGCCCGACTGGCGAGCTTGTTGCGTGAACCCTGGCCCCATCACCTGAACCATGAATTCCAGTTCAACGGCAGAATTTTCACCGAAATTTTAACGTGCCATCAATGCAACGACATGGCCACCCCGGTAACTCGTCCAAGACTTTATCGGGCCACATACCAACTGACCCTGCCGGTCTGGGACTAAATGCGAGCACGTGAAGCGACTCGAACACTGCCTTGCCATGACATGGGTACCAGTACAGGTCAGCACTCTAACTAACTGAGCTACCGGGGCGGCCGCCGGTGATGTTCGGCTAGGTTATGTTATGTTAGTTATTTTTGTGAAAATGTGCTCCTTTTATTTCAACAAAAAATGTGATTGTATTCTTTGAAAAGGTAGGCTAGGCTTGGTTAAGTTTCTTAAAATCTTAATATTGATAATCACAAAAGATTGTCCTTCATATTTTCAAGACAAAAGTAGTTTGGCTGGACCAGACCAGGTAGGTAAGGCTATAATTAATCAATGCTATTTTTGCAGGTTAAGGTATCCACGAGACAAGCTTTACACCCACTTTACCTATGAAGCAAGCAAAGGGGTTTGGTTAGGTGAGGTTAGGTTATGTTGGGTTAGGCTTTTCATTTAAGTTGGACAAAAATTGTCGTGAAATTTGTCAACCAATAATAAGAAATTAATTGCCAAAAACAGGTCAGGGCAACTTGAGTTAGGTTTTGTTCGGTTAGGTTTGTTAATTTTAAATTTCTTAAGACCAATATTTTAAAAAAAATTCTCTTTTTTGCCAGAATTTGTCCTCTTGAACGCGAGGTTAGATTATGTTGCCCTTTTTCTTTCTTTTAACCATTATTTTTGCATGCTATATCTACTAATTCCAAATCCCTTTTTGGTGTTACTTTGCCTGCTAGCTGAAAAGTACGTATTTGCAGAAGAAATGAGTTGTCGCATCATGATAACCACCTTCATAAGCATTGCATTTGAAAAAAGAAATTATAAGGATACAAAAATTACCCCAAACTGCAAATGTACCCAAAAATATCGCCTTACATTAGTTTGCAGTGAATATTACCGCATCAAAAGCAATTTTATTTGTATCATTTTGCTTGTCAACTGCTAAATAAGCATTTCGGACGGAAATCAGTGGTCACATCCTCTTAATCATGCTGAAAAACATGGTATGAAAACATGTTCAAAATCCAATGACTCCCTGGAGATGAAAAGATTAAAAGTTATCGCCTCCAAATATTAGTGTTGGCGGGCTGTGCTGACGTTTGTGTGAAAACGTTTGTTGAATTGTTCTCGAAGTTTTGAAGGCCCATTCTTGACCATATTTACATATCTCGTCTAAGTCACGTTAGCATGCTTGTTGCACAGCGTCAAGGTTGGCAGTCGTGTGAGAGGCATGCAGCGAAGTGTCATCTGCGAATAAGAGAATGCCATGTGTTGTGCGTTTTGAAAGTTCAAGATACATTAGTGATAATAAGGGTACTAGGATAGACCGTTGTGGACATTCCGCATTTATAGTTTGGGTCGCTGAAAAAGCATCACCGATACGTACTCGTTATCTTCTGTTTAGTAGATATGATCGCAACCAGTCATGGAGTGAGCCAGTAAGACCAAATTAATGTTTGCATTTGAAGAGGAGCCCTTTGTGCCAGATCTTATCAAAATGGCGAGAAAAATCGAAATAGATGGCTGGAAAGTCTTGTCCAAGTGTAGTCTGAAGGAGACCCTTTGTGTTTTTATACTGGTCTAATGTCTGCTTCCTTGAAACTGCTGAGGTAAATGTATTCCGTAAGTGATCTATTGAATAACCTTGAGAGAGGTTCTTAGATCATAATGGCAGATAATTTTAGAAGTTTGACTGGAATTGGACCTCGTCTAGTTAATTTATTTGCCCTTAGGAATTGATTATTCTAAGAATTTCCTGTCCGTCAGTTTGAATACTTCCCAAAGTTGGCACTGTAGTCGATTTGTCATGGGCTGGGACCTGATGTGCATCAGTTATGTTCAGAGTAGGTCGTAAAGCAAAGTAATTATTTAGTAGCATAGCTATGTCATAAACGTCCGCCAGTATATTTCCGTCAGGTCCTTCGAGCGGTGGTATTTGTTTATTTGTTTGTTGTCCACAATCTCCAACAGCATATTGTGCACTTTGCAGGAGAAGTCATTAGCTAAAAAAACGTAAACAGAACAGGTGAACAGTTTTCAGTTCAAACAGGTAAACGGCTGTCAGAACTGCATCGATGTCCGATGGCTACGCGGCTCAGATGTGAGCGTGTGACGCAGCACAGTATCTAACCACCTGCGTCGTAAATGCATTGAGCGGGTTCGTGAATATGTTCGCACTTGGTATCATCGCTAAAAATGTGTTGGTTTCTCTTAATAATCTGTTAAATATGCCACACCTAATGGTTTCTACATGTGCACACGGTACATGAAATAAAACAGGTTGCCTATTTCTCCTGACTGAGACACATAATCCAAAGTTCTGCAATAACACTGATGAGTCCGTCCTGCCACATAACACGTTTCGTAAGACATTATGCTGGATTGTACGCGACGAGTGGACACAGACGTCATGTTATAAAAGCGAAGAAGGTCCTGCTATTGCAGAGATTCCGGTCGAGGTGTGGCACTACAGTGTTGAGCAAGCCACATTAAAAATGTATGTTCTACCCTATCAATCCTGGTCAGATGTGTTGTGGCTGCGCCTGCCCAGATGACGGAGCAATACTCAAGGCGAGACCTAATGTTTGCGTTATATGCCGCCAACAGAGCAATTTTCGAGAATGTGCTACCAGAAACCCCTGCTTGCATTGATCTAATAAACAGTCCGAGAGCTCGGTTCGCAGATGACACAGTTTTTGCCACATGTGCGAATGTCAATTTGCTGTCCAGGTACACACCCAGGTCTCGCATCACAGTCTCACGCTGCAGCATTGTATCGTGCACCTTATATTCGAAGCGCACAGGAGTATGACGGACAGTCATTGTGAATGACCTACATTTCAGAGGGTTCAAGGATAGCATCCAGTCTGCGGACTACTTGCAGAGGGGATCAATATCCCTCTGCAGGCGGGTCGCGCCGTCCACAGACGCTACTCTCCAAAAAATGTTGACGTCATCAGCAAACATCAGACATTCCGAGTCAATCCTGGATGGCAGGTCGTTCACAAACAGGGCAGATAACAAAAGGGCCAGCATGCTCCCTTCCTGTACACCGGAAGTGACATCAGCCCAGTCCGAGACCGCCCCGTTGACTATCACCCGCTGCCGGCGACCAGTCAGGTATGAGCGAATCAGAGAGATAATTTTGTCTGAAAAATGATATACATGTTCGAGCTTGTATAGTAACAGCTTATGGTTGACACTTTGGAAAGCCGAAGAGTAGTCCGTATAGATTGCATTTGTCTGGTAACCAGCAGCGATGGAATATCAGGCTTGTCTCAAGAATACTGCGAGGTTTGAAGCACATGACCTTTTTGGAATAAAACCGTGGTGGGTGTCAGTCAGTACTGGCAAAATGTGAGCACTCAAAACATTGTAAATGTTTGTTTTCCTAAAATCTTGCCACACAGGCAAAGAAGTGAAACGGCTCGGTAGTTCGTCGGATTTTTCCGGTTGCCTTTCTTACATATTGGTGTGATGTTTGCCATTTTCCACCGGTTCGGAAATTTTATCTGCATGGTGGAAAGGATACAAATTTTGTACAGCGGACCGCCGAATTGGTCAGCCCACTCTCGGAGGATTCGGGCGCTGATATTATCTGGTCCACATGCTTTGTGCGGGTCAAGTCCAGTGAGAATCCTGTGGATTTGTTCTAATGAGGGCCGAAAGTCTGTGCGATTAGACAATCCGTAGTCCTGTAACGGTGGGTACTGGGCTACATCCCGTGCTGTGAACTTGGCTGAAAAGGCTCTTTTCAGCAGGTTGGCGCGTCCAACGTCATCGCTGATTAACGTGACGTATCTTCTCTGGTTCGTCCCGCTAAGGCATGCAATGTTTGGTGATATTTGTAGTGGTCATACATGTGATCGATGAGCTTTTTCACTTGCCGTGGTACATGCTGTTTTTTAATTATGTGTGGAGCTTGTTTTGTAAACATCTTTAAGCACAATAATACCTCATTCCTCCCCCCCCCCATCACAGGACAAAATCAGCACCAGAAAATGCACAATGTGTCATACTATGTTTGCTTGCACACGAACAAAGCACTGTAAAGGTCGCCCTATCCTGCAGACATGATGTTGGTTAGTAGGAAGACATTCAGTGTTACGTGTACCTTCTGCAACAACGCACCATGACTGCCACCGGTCCCCCTCTCCAAAAGCAGTGTTTTGCAGTCGGCTAGGTATACTGGTATGCTTTGCCTTGATGTGTCTGTTCAATGATCTTGATTCGTCGCCATTGGATTTTCAGCCAGGATAGCCACAAATCATGTCATGATCATGAGCAAACAGGAAGAAGATGGCAATCATTGTCAAACTCCATTCATATTTTGGAAAAGTAGTGGATAATGTACCGGAGATAATAATATGCTGGACAGCCAACATCCACGACAAGGGCATGTTTGAAATACTAGTCATGACTTTCAGAAACGAAATACCACTTGCCGGAACATACAGCACAAGTCCAGCTTCAGCAGCGCCTAGGTACTGAGGTACGTACACACTAAAACCATCCTTGAGAACAAACTGCGCCGAAAAGCGAAACTGTTGAGTCGGGTTCAGTATCTGGATTGTGACAGTTGCTTAAGCGACGGGCTTACCACGACCATGTTAACACGCGCACTGGAAGGGGGGGGGGGGCGAATTTCGCCCACCCCTCCGGTTTTTCGCAAATAACTGCAGATTTGACCGGTCGATATACGCGATTTTCGGTGTACCTACTTAGAAATGAACCGCGCGTCGTTTAAAGTAAGAACAATGGAAATCGGCCGAACATTTTTCAAGTTAGGGGCCGCTAAATTAAAAAAATGTATAGCGCTAGACCACAAAAATCGGCGCTGATGCGCTTCCAGTATACTGACAAAAGGGAAGTGTTCTACGCAACACTAGCGACTTGTTTGATGCATATTGATATGCTGTATAGTTTCAAGGTCATGTTAGGTCACCAAGGTCAAGTCAGGTCAAGTTCATGACAGGTTAATGGAACCAAACTTGATCAACTGGAATGTTGCCATAAATGCACTACTGGTTGTCATTTGTACTGTTTATCATTGCGTTTCCATACTTTATTCATGTACTTCACTCCCTTCTTCACGAAGCCGATTGCTCCGAGCTGCCCGACGGAGCAGTCGGGCGGGCGGCCGATTCCGGTAACTGGAACAGGTAACTGACCTGATAAAGTGGTGCTATATAGGTGACCTGAGGTCAACTGTTGGATCCAGCATCTGCATCGCATCATTAGTAATGTCAAAAACATCATTGATGCCCATTTTTGAGCATTTAAACACAATCACAGCGATCCATAACGACGACAAGCCAAGTCACGCAAAACCGGAAAATTTTGCCAATCTGACCTC
Source organism: Ashinkailepas kermadecensis (assembly GCA_034440615.1). Taxonomy (NCBI): domain Eukaryota; kingdom Metazoa; phylum Arthropoda; class Thecostraca; family Neolepadidae; genus Ashinkailepas; species Ashinkailepas kermadecensis. Next base: position 124,541 of record JAOTOM010003437.1, read on the forward strand.
ATTTGACCTTGAAGATATTGATCTAAGGTCACGAAAATTGCACACAATAGAGTGCACTATCGTGCCCATCCACCCTGAGAATTTCGTTCCTCCAGCTTTACTAGGAGCCGAGATCTTATGGGGGGGCGGAATCCGCCTCCCCCCTCCAGTGCGCGTAATTCTCAGGGGCCCTCCAGGGCGCGTGTTAAAGCCAATGGACATTATCTCGCGTGGTAGCGTATTTTTCAGCACCCCTGTCACCTCGATCATAGCTACTAAATTGCTTCCGTACGCTTCTGATGCATGTATTCAAATACAGTGAGTACGTTTGGACGGTTAGGAAAAACAAATTCACTGGGTATGTCACGAAGCAAAACGGCCGGATGATAAACATAATCCATACTCATCGAAAATTCAGTGCCGTAAGCTGTCACCATAACAGCAGATATTTTCCAAATATGTCACCTACGCTCATGGCCGATTAGCATACTTTTTCACCTCTGCACGCTGCACTGCACCCTCAACACCAACCTGGGCTACATTTTCGCCCGAGAGCTGGATAAGATTCCACTCGTCAACATAACGGTACTGCTCGACGCCACAGCCAAGGCAGACCACATCAGACGGGAGGCAAGGCCCACACACAACTCCTCGTTACTGACCACAGCAAACAACAGCTCCCACCACACGCACACATACACGAGAAGCAGCACGATGTACGGCGTTACTTGCCTCTCCAACCACGCTGCCACCGCTGCAAGCGCTACGGCCACGGTGAACGTGCGTGCCGTCACCAGAGCCACGCTGCGGCCGGTGTGCAGCACACCACTCAACGTCCGATTGCACATCGACCGAAAGGAGGTGTGCAGCCTGTGATGGGCCGCATCTCGCCAACGACCCAGACTGCTACAAGTGGGCATTCGAGAAGCAGGTGTGCTGGTACGCGATAGCACATTGTGTATCACACACTACAACACGCCAGCGCCTACGTTTTACAAAACGCAACAACCCTCCCACATTGAAAACCTCACCTTCCCAAACCGCACCCCCCCCCCCCCTCCCCGGGCGCAACTATGCAGCTGCACTTTCCTTACCTCCGAGACCCACACCCAGGCCAGCTCAACCCATCCTACCAACCCACCAGCAGCCAGCTCCCGGAGTCCAGCACACCTCCCAACTAAACGCCCCAAACATCCTGGACATCACCCTCACCACACCCTAACCCTGCCCACGTCACCCCACCGCGAACCAGGCCGCCTCCTCCCACATCCATCCACCCCAGACCCGACCTCCTCCCACCTTCATCCCCCTCAGACCCAGACCCTGCCTCGATTCCCTTCCTTCCCGATACCCTCTCATGCCTTTCAGGACCTGACCGTACCCCTTCGCCACCCTGTCTCCAACCGGCCAGCATCCACTCCACCACCCTGCCGCCTTCCCAGCACTCCCTTCCCAAGACCTCCGACCCCTGACCCACCCATTCGGCTAGCCCAAACCAAGGCGAAATTCCAAGGCCACCTTAACCTCCACACAACCTGTTCTCAAGCATACGGCAGCCGTCCCCTAACAGACCGACCCTCCCACTACTTCCAGCGCTCTCATCTAAATCCATCCCAAAACCTCGTCGGATGCCATCATCCAGACCGAGTCCACCACACCTGCCAATTCCATCCAGACCGAACCCACTACTACAACCAAGCCAATCTAGATCGTACGTACCCCACCTCCCAGGCGCAAACCAGCTCCCTTTGCGACACAGTGCATTCACCCCCCACCACCACCACCACCACCACCATCCCCACCCCCTCCACCGAGCTCGTACCACCACAGCCCGACAGCCAGTCCTGTCTGACTCACCACACGCCATCCTCATCATCAACCGCATCCGACGTTCCCCCAACACGACACCGACACCACCCCTGTATAGGAAGACCAACAGACACTAATCAAGTTCGGCAATGGGTCTCTTTTTCCGGTGGAATACTTTTGCTCTTCCGGGAAAATTCATAAGCTTTAAAGCAGAATTACTACAACAAAAACAATTACTAGCCGGCATCCAGGAAACTTATTTTCAAGACTCAGACTCTATTTGAAACAGTATTTCAGGTTGCAATTGGCATGTCGACAACCTAAGCGGTCAAACTCGGAAATGGGGCGCAGCCATGCTCATCGCCAACAGCATACCTCATCGTCGAGCAAAGCTAAACTTGCTCCTACACTGCGTAGCAGTCAGCTTCAAAATCGTCCATTGCCAAGCCACAGTCATCTCACTATGCATCTCGCCGCCAGCTACAACCGCCACACAACAGGAGCTGAGCGACTTGCTGCTTCGGGCTCTATCACCAGTTCTTTATTATGGGAGACCTTAACGCTAACCGTCCCTCCTGGGGAAGTAACTCGACGAAAACGAGAGGCCGCGAATTCCACCAGTTTATATCAGACCACCACTTAATACTTCTGAACACCGTAGCCACCAACCTCCACAGCCTGAGGCCAATTTCATTGTTCTTTTTGTACTCACACAGTTTGCGAACAAACAGTGTGATGCAAATCACAAACTGCGCTTAATCACGTTTCACAAAGATCTTTGTTGGTAACCACAACTAGTGTAACTAAGACAAGATTCTGAGATTGCGTTACAAACGAAAGGATTTTACCAGGCCTCATTGATAAAACAACCTACATATTCTATAATAATTTTTTTTTTCCAATGGCGATTAAGTGATAAAATACGGTTAAATAAATAACATAGGGAATAGTTAATACACATGAAACCAAACGATGTAAAATATCACATTTATTTCGAAATAATATGTCATACAATTTCATAAACCCTTGATGTGAAAATTAGCTGAGCCCGGAATGTAAACAAACGAACCCGCACTCCATCGCAACCGCCACATCTGTCAAATATTGACATTGACCCCGACAGTGCAGGCATGAAGACCGATGTTGCAACAGGCCTGAACTGCTGAAATTCATAAAAATAAAACAAGCACACCAGTACCCTGTACCCAAGTGCATTCGCTCATAAATTCGTTCATGTTTTCATGACTGACACTACTATCCATACAAACTCACACAACCTAGAACATGTGTTATCACAAGCGGTGTATTGACCACGATTGTTGACAATGAACAGATTATACTTAGATGAACTTAATTATACTTCACTGCCGCATTCAACCGAGTACATATGTCCGCACCAGCACCAAACTCCACAAGACAGGCCCACGCGCACACATGGCACACTTCATTCTCAACTTTCTCAGAGACAGGACCGTTAAGGTCAGATGCGGCAGCGTCACATCAAACATCACACCTCAGGATCGGGGCCTGGCACTGAGGAGCGTGCTCTCGCCGAGCCTCGTCCTCGTCATGATTAGCGACATACTTGCTGATCACGCCCGTACATCACATCAATATTCACTTGTCGCGGACGACATAGCCAATAGGAGAACAGCGCAATGCTTCCTAAAAGCCGAGAGAACAGCTATAAACCACATAGCAAAGTGGTGCAAAAATTGGGGCTTCAAACTATCCGCAGAAAAATCGATCAGTGACATAGTCGCTTCCGCCACAACACCCACAACTTTTCTTCACATCAACGGCAAAAGCCATGGAGCAAGTGAAATGTTTCAAGTTCTTAGGAGTACACTTGGACCAAAGCCTTAGCCTTAACACGCATATCACTACCATCTCGAAGAGATGCGGGAAGCGCGTCAACCTATTCCATGCACTTGCAGGCACATATTAGTGCGGAGACAGGAAATCACATCTGTGACTCTGGGAGTCAGTAATACAACCCATCCCAGATTACAGCAGCATAATTTTTGCTATAATTTTGCCAACACGTAGCGAAAAAAATAAACCATTCAAATCACTGCATCAGAGGAGCCACAGGAGCCCTCAGCACCACACCGATCGCCAGTCTTCTAGTATAATCAGACACGCCTCCCCTTCGCGCCAGGACACAACAGTTGTGCCGCTACCACAATTAAATCAAATCCATTGAAAATCACCCGGCACAGCGATGCTCTACGCTAGACAGGACCGATTTCGGGGCAAACTGCCACAATTTAGTGTTAAAATTGTCACGGCTCTCACAGATCTTAACTTTACAATGCCAACCACTGCAGCTCGACCACCCACTAGGCTATTCTGCATTCAGTCAGACCCTCAGTCAACCAAAGATCGACTATTTGCTTTCGGAAAAGAAGTTGGATATCAAATCGGGGGAAATTCTTGGCACCTTGAACACATTCGCCGATGTCAACAATCGCAAAACACTCGTATTCACGAATGGATCAAAACACGAGGTCAAAGTATGCATCGACATCGTTGAACCAGTCTATCGAACAACTTTTCAATCAAATCCGCTGAAGCACTGGCTATTCTGGCCGCTATCTCCATTCTAAAAAGGCGCAATGCTAAAAACTTAGTAACTTGCTCAGACTTCAAATCCGTCCTTCAGCTAATTAGCAACACACACGACTGTCCACATCCAGTCATTTGTCGAATCCAACAAACCGTGGCCCAAAACGTAAACAACTTTCCTTCCATTGGATTCTGGGCCACGCCAACATCCCAGGAAACGAGGAAGCAGATCGGCTGGCAAAACAAGCCTGAACATCGACTAAATATCCCAGCATGGAATATTCGGTAAAAGCACTCCCGCCACGCCACATACGTGAGCACCACCAGAACACATGGACACAACACAACTTTACAGCTCACCGCTCCAACCACACTCACAACGTCAAGCCTACGCTAGACACATGAAACACATCAACTCAATCACACCGTCAAAAGGAAGTCATCCTCACTAGACTTAGTACTGGTTGTACCAACCTCACACAGCCTCAATTGGAGGGTGACCATTATGCAACACCTCACTGCGACTCCTGCAAGACCACGTTAGGCATATGTCACATTCTGCTAGACTGTATACTAGTTTTGACGCTCGAAGACAGCCACTTACCTGAGGCCTTCTCCCAAAAAATGACAACACCCTCTCGCTTCCATCGCTTCTGGGAGAAAAGCACCCAGAAATCCTACAATTACTAATTGGATATCTGGGCGCCACCAAACTAGCAGGATCATTGTAGACTCCACACCACCAATACAGGTGACGCAATACGATTGTGTCACCCTAAAGAAGGCCTGTGGCGAAAGGTTGGTGATATTCATGTTTAAGATAATATATTTTCTCTCACTGTGCCACTTGTGCACAAACACATACACACGCGCACACACACACACACACACTCACACAATCGCACACACACACACGTTTCTGAAACCATAACAAAATATATTGTACAGTAAGGTAGCCTAGTTTTTGTTCACCCTTGTACGTGATGTGCAAGGAAAAAATAGCCTGAAGACATCGGGTTGCAAAAAGCACTCTGGGTGAGCACCAGTATTGATTGGAAATAAATCTCAAGTTAAATTTCCTATTATATATGTAGGAACTTTTCTTTGTTCTGATCTGGTTAAGCATTCTTCCAGTTCATTCAAGCATAATACATTTTGTGATGGAGTGCGATATATTTGGCATATGAGAGCTGCCTCTGTTTGTGTTGAAAATGTATTGTTGAGAAAATGCATTCAGCTGTTGTAATCTGATATTGAATTATTATTTTAGGCGTGAACTGTTTTAGACTATATATTGCTGAGCCAGCCCATTATTTGTCTGTGCGGCTTTCACAAAAATGTTGATATGAATCATCAAAGCTAAATGCATGTTCATTGTATTTTTAAAACCAGGTTTCGGAGACGTTTATAAAGCTCCGAGTGATGTGTATTTGCTTTCCAGAAGATACAAAGCCGATCAAATTTGGTTACAGTAGAGCGGGCATTTAAATCCAACATATTGAGCATGTTTTTATTTCAATTTGTGCATCATGTGGATTACGAAATTTACATTGGCTTATTGTGTTTTCAAACTTAGAATAGGATAGAACTATATCTATAGGGTCAATCTCTGAAAAGTGCCTTCTGATCTTTCGCTAATTCATCTACAAGTTTTATTTTCAGCTCATCCATTGTAGGTGTAAGTGTAGGTAACAACACCGCAATTATATAAATGCGGTGTCCAGAGCACCACTACTGATGCCAATCAAGCACACTCCTGTCCGGGAATAACAGTTAATATATCAGTTTAATTATAATCGAAGGGATCAGAAGTACTCTTCCTGATACTTATATCACCAACTTCCTACCTCATTCCAAACAAGTATCCCAGAAGGCTGGTGAGCGGAGGTAAGCACATCCTGCGGCGGAGGTAAGCACAACCTGCGGCGGAGGTAAGCACAACCTGCGGCGGAGGTAAGCACAACCTGCGGCGGAGGTAAGCACATCCTGCGGCGCGAGCGGAGATCAGCTGCTCACCTTTCCACGAATGCGAGGTATTCGCTGCTCCTTTGCAGTGGTAAATAACCACTATGTGCATGAAAAGAAAATACAAGAAAATGAATGGGCTGTGATAATTCGCACATCAAATATGCAATAGATGTGAAAGAAGTCAGTGGTACAAACTAATCAGGGATCAGAGTCAATGATAGGGCGTTTTTCAACGGCACACAGGAGTCTTTCACCCCCACCCTCCTCCTGCTCATTACTGTGCACCGCCGGCCAGTCTGATTAGGCCCTTTGTGCGTTGAATCCCACGTTTATCGAAAGCTGATGCTTGTGCCAAGGATCAGCCTGCCGTATAATCGGCGAGTCGAGACTGGCTGGCGAGTTGCCGCAGAGGCCGGTCCCACGGGACCACCATCATCCCGGTGGTGATCTCGCGGGTCCAACGGGATCCACAATCAGCTGCACGGCCAGGCCTGCGCAGTGCGCCACACGACGCCCCATTCAATCAAAGATTTACCCCACCCTTGCGTGACTCATCTGTAAAAGCCGGCAGCCTTGATTGGATATCTTGCATTAAATCAGTACCCATCAGCCACGGCTAGCAATATAAATAATGGGCGGTTCGTTTATAAAGCAATGTCTTCTGACACGACGAATTATTTCCTGAGGTACAGGTGAGCCATGGATATTTTACCAATAACTTTAGCAATAGGATGTTCAAATCATGCTTTCTGTAAACATCATGCTTTTTGCTTCATGCTTTTTGCATGAAATCATGCATTTTGTAAACCCTGCCACGAGTATGGCATGGAACTATCCAAATCACCTCTTATGCTCAATGCCTTTCCATTACATCGCGGTGTCTGAGCCTTTAATCCTTCCGCCACCTAGCCGGTGCAACTGTGTATCTGATCTCTGTGCCTTCGCTCCGTGTAGCATTGTACATCAATGAACTGAGCTTTGAGCCTTCGCTCCGTGTAGTACTGTGCATCGATGAGCCGGGCTCTGGGCTTCGCCCTGTGTAGTGTTGTGCGTCGATGAGTCTGGCTGAGGCCAATCGGACAATTTCGCGCTGATTCGATGTCACAAAACGTGTCATCAACAACACATGACGAAGCTTCTGTGCAGATTGGCTCCACTAGTTCAGCTCATAAAAGTGAATCAACTCCCATAACATGCAAAACGTAAGGCATGTGAGTGCCCTTCTTCATGATCTTTCGAGAATACGACTGCCGTTAAACCGCATTGAAATCCCATGCGCGCCACATCATCAGAGCTGACAAAAACGACAAATGCAAATTATTCACCATCGAATAAATTGAAAGCAGCAAGCGGTCGCAATCGCTCGAAGACAAGGGTCCGGCGAAGGGTATATCTTGAATCGGCGAAGGCAGAAACAGCCAATGGGACACATTCCAACATCGCAATTTATATCTGTGGGCGTTAAATCATCACAGTAAAGACGAAGAGGCCATCTTTTGACATGTAGCAGTGGCTTCCTACTTCCGATATACATGGATTCACTTATTTTCCTAGCCACATGATCTTGGTCCTTTGGAAAAAAAAAATATGTCAGAGGATCCCTCCTTGGCACATCTCAGGGATTAGCAGGAATCCCCTAGTCGGTTGTTCATGACACCTTGACTAAAACGCAGAAGTGGTGGTTAATTCACAGTCCAACAGAACGCTTGTTTTTCCAAATATCAGCGTCCAATGTAGAACATGTGGCGATACATCTATGTTTTGAAAAGAAGCATCCCGCCAGGCTTGGATTTACGGAAAGCTTACGTAGCTTTAGCCAGTGCATCAAGGATGCGGCACTGTGGACGATCATGTTCATCTGCTGTACCGCTCTCACTCTTATGTAAATATGAAATAACCTGCACTTGACGTGTTTGCGAGTTCTGAAGATGTACGCGAAAGAAATTGATAAAATAACCACGATGTCACTGTAACATTGATATTTCATGACTAAGGAGAGACCGAGGGAGACATAGAGAGACCGAAATAAAGAGAAATATATATATATATAGAGAGAGAGAGAGAGAGAGAGAGAGAGAGAGAGAGAGAGAGAGAGAGAGAGAGAAAAGAGAATATATAGAGAGAGAGACATAGAGAGACGAAATAAACAGAAATATATAGAGAGGGAGAGAGAGAGAGAGAGAGAGAGAGAGAGAGAGAGAGAGAGAGAGAGATAGAGAGATATATATATATATATATATATATATATATTATATATATATATATATATATATATATATATATATATATATAGATATATATATATATATATATAGAGAGAGATAGAGATAGAGAGAGAGAGAGAGAGAGAGAGAGAGAGAGAGAGAGAGAGAGAGAGAGAGAGAGAGAGAGAGAGAGAGAGAGAGAGAGAGAGAGAGAGAGAGAGAGAGAGAGAGAGAGAGAGAGAGAGAGAGAGAGAGAGAGAGAAGGAGCTGGTGACGGTCTGGTGGATGCTGTCGGGCTTTGAGGGCTGGTGACGGGCTGGTGATGTTGACGGGCTTTGATGGCTGGTGACGGGCTAGTGATGCTGACGGGCTTTGAGGGCTGGGGACGGGCTGGTGATGTTGACGTGCTTTGAGGGCTGGTGACAGACTGATGATCCTGATGGGCATTCTGGTTTATTGTTCTGATATTTAGGTTGCTATTTTACCTGTTGAATTTGAATATTTCTGACCCGGACCCTCATGGTGCGATGAAAGATTTGCAACACTAATTAGCACCTCCATCACACAGCATTCCACACGACTTCGTGACTGCAGTGGCCATGCAGCACACAGGTGGCGATTTCTTGCGGGCGCTCAGTGCATCGTTAAATCGAAGCGCCCTTCTTGTTGGCTCAGATCATGAACCATTACCATGATGACGATCTGGTTATGAACAGCTTGAAGCATACCATACATTTACATTTTCACCGATGAGCAGGTTATCAGAGGTCATATTAGGTCAGCGTAGGGATCTCCACTGAAATCACTGGAAATGGTTCTGAAAATAGGCGCAGCTTGTTTTGTTTCGGCATCGTTATTCACAGATGATTGTATTTATATTGAGCGCAGTAAAATGATGAGGACAGTGGAGATGAAGGATGAGGACAGTGGAGATGAAGGATGAGGGCAGTGGAGATGAAGGATGAGGATAGTGGAGATGAAGGATGAGGACAGTGGAGATGAAGGATGAGGACAGTGGAGATGAAGGATGCGGACAGTGGAGGTGAAGGATGAGGACAGTGTAGGTCAGGTCGGGTGAGAATCAGGCTTGAAAACCAGCTTCCAACTATGCATGTTACAGACACCTGACGAAGTCATGGGAAGCCAATGTTGTCTACAGCTGATATCGGAATTATTCCTTCATTTTCTCCTGTACTGAAGCTATTATGGGTCATAATAGTTCAACCCAGTGACATGATCTCTGTCTTGGAGCGGGCCATGGAAATATGAATGTATGTCTCGAGTACTTCTAATATAACCATTCGGGCAAACTGTGCGCATCTGTTTGATATCCGAATACCCGAAGGTCAGGTCAGGTCACGCCGTATGGTCAGGTGAAGTAGGTTCAAGCTTGAACGTCCCCGATGCATCACTTTCGAAGTATGAAATGATATTCCAAGAAGAACTAACATGACATATTTATACTTGTAGATTGTCGAGTTTCTCATCTCGTGACCTGACCTAAGGTCATTCTGGGATATGGCATATATGGATAAAATATTGCTTCGGCCGTCGAATACGTGAACATTACTTGGAAATCAAGTTAAAAGAAAAACCAAATCAAGTCAAATAAGATCAGATCACTCGAGGTCAGATCTTCTCAGGTCATTGGCTGGTCGTCCAATGTCATGTCGCACGAATTAGGTGGCGTTAAAACCGAATTCAGATATGCCTTCACGACGAATAGCAACATTCTGTATGCGATTATATCGTGTAGAATATGCATGATGCGTGACGTCACCTTTTGTGCTTAACCTTTGACACATTTTAAACCAGAATGCTTACCATCATTCTGGTCTACTACTTGTTAATCGGCTTGCAATCACTTTATCATTTTCGGCGAAAAAAGTACCAAAAATGTCCTATTGAATACGGCAAAACGGGGAAAGTGAT